>VWYE01001343.1:0-12803 GCA_013398995.1 Alaudala cheleensis | reverse complement strand
GGTGTAGGGGTATTTTGCAATATATTTAAAACAGTCAAGCTTGTATAATTAACTTAAGAATTTGTTTCAAATCTAGTGTTTGTATTTAATATTTTGCTTTCAGTGTGTTCGTATTGCTCAATGTTTAAGTATTCTAAAAGTTGTGTACCAATAACCTCAGTTATGCAACTGCCACACAAAGAATTGGGGACTACTTAGCTGGAAGCTTAGCAATCTTGCTGCCAGTCAGAGGGAAACTTAAGATTAACAGCTTTCACTGGTGAATAAAATCTTTGCCTCTGAATAAGGATATTTCTCGCTTTTAGGGGTAATTAGCAGTGCAAGATATTAAGGTGCTGATTGAATCTTTATTCTTTTGGTCTATAAAAAATTGGAATAAAGAACTTACTATGAAAGAATTTTCATCCAGCTGTAACTTAAATGAAAAGTTTCATGTTCTCTTTATGCCGGACTTAACAATGATAATTTCTTTTTAGGCACCTGTGCGAAACCCAGAGCAGTTTAAAGCTCTGGGCCTGACTACTCCAGCTGGTGTCCTGCTTGCAGGGCCTCCAGGCTGTGGCAAAACACTGTTAGCTAAGGTAATGCATTTCCTGAACATCATTAAAAACACTGGAGAATCTTCTTGAAATTGATGTTTTTGTAACATGAGTCTGGATCATAGTAGTTGGCCTTTTGCACTGCATCTCAACAGAAAATTAAATTTAGGCCTTTGTGATGAAGTTATTTGATGCATAAAGTTTCAACTTTGCTTGAGTGGAGAGGGAATTCCTGCAAATCTTGAGGGAATGAAGTTGATTAAGGAAAAAGTAGCAATGATGAGAAGAAACTCAATTGGATAACCACTCTGCGGAATATTTTACTGTAACTAAATTATATGTTTGGGAGTACTCTGCAACTCTTACTGAAAATACTTCTGTTTTGCTTCTTGAGCTNCTTAAATATTTATCTTAGTTTAAATTACCTTGCAAGTGGAGCCTTCTTGACTTGAAGTAGGGTTTCTGAATGACCAGCTACATACATCACTGCTTTTCTTTAGCATGGAGATTTTAAATGTCAACAGATAAAAGTGCTGTAGTTCAGATTTTTGAAGCACTGGACTTACTTAGAAGTGCTGTGATGTAACTTCAGTCCCTTTCAGAGTCAAGAGAATGTGTTGAACCGAGCAAGGTGGCTGCAGCTCCCATCTGGGGAGGCCATTATCAGTAATGTGGAAGCTGAAACCCACATACTGGATTTGATTGATCTCTTCCCAAACATTCTTATATGTCTACTCCAAATACTGATACAGGCAGGAAATACAATACTTAAGTTAATGAGGAGCTAAACTTCCTTGNGAGGAGCCCAGCTTCCTTGTAGAATACAGAGAAAATGGTTGGCTGTGGTTCAGAGATTGTGTTAACATATAAATGGTGTCAAAATATGTTTGTTTGGAAGAAATTAAGTGTTTGTATTTACAACTTCACAGCCCCTGTTCCTACAATTCTGCACTCAAAGTGAAATTCTGGCTGACTTTTCAGTTCCCTACCACCCAGCCCCTGTCTTCAGGCAACAACTCTATGAACTTCAGATGTTCATTGTGTTCCCATTGCTCACTGGGTTTATGAACAGCTGAACAACAGGGTCCTTAATCAAGAATGTATTTGTTAATTCTCATCACCAAAATGATGGCAAGTTAGAATTATTGCCCAGAAAAAAGGATTCTATTAAACTCTGAATGTACTGCAAATTGTCAAAAGTCAACTAGTGCCAGTTCCTGTGTAAACCATGATCAGTAAGGAAACAGAGATTTAGACTGTTGTCAGAAAAAAAACAGATTAGTAGGTTGCATTTCTCCCTTGAAAAGCACCTTAAATAGTGTTTAAAACTATTGATTTTGTTTTCCAAGCAAAATCTTAGTGCCTTACATTGTTTGAATGTTGTTTCTCTTGTTCTTTTAGTATGTTGGTGAGAGTGAACGTGCTGTGCGTCAGGTCTTCCAGCGTGCCAGGAATTCAGCCCCCTGTGTTATCTTCTTTGATGAAGTTGATGCTTTGTGCCCTCGGAGGTCTGACCGTGAAGTGAGTCTGCCTTGAGATATCTCCACAAATAAATACTCTCAGTTGCAGCTTTTGGGACATTGCAGGCAACAGAAGTACCCAGAAGGGTATCTCCCAAGAAAAGCAGTCCACTAGGCTTTTATTTGAGAGAAATATGTTGGTCAAGTTTTATAAAGCGTAATACTTTTATCATATGCATAAATAGAAAAGATATCCAGAGAAATTCAGGTTAAGCTATTGAGTTTGGTTATAGGATGTCTCTACTATGGAATTTCTATCTACCTCTCAGTAGCTCACCTGCTTAAATGTTGTTTCAGAGGTTTCAGTATTTAAGAACTCTTTTCCCTCAAAAAACTGAATATTGAGAAATTTTGTGTGTTCTTGTTGAGGTTGGTATCATAACGAATAGTACAAATATTTACATGTACTCCTTTAAGTGAGTCCTTTAGTTTTGATGGGAAAGAACAGGTTTGCCACATGTTAAAATACGTGGGAAGTGTGTAGATAGCATGATTTTGGGATGGAGATGTACTAAGAATATGAGAGAAGGAATCCACGATGCAGCTATATTGAAAGTGTGAAATAACTTTTTCTTTGAGTAATATTTCAGTGCAGGGAGTTAGTAGATATTTTGTTTCTTTTACCTTGAAACATTCACCTTCTCACTGTCCCTTTGATTTTGTTGACAAATTTCTCCTTCCAAAGTCAGGAGCCAGTGTGCGGGTGGTGAACCAGCTCCTCACAGAGATGGATGGGCTGGAGAATCGGCAGCAGGTTTTCATTATGGCTGCCACAAACAGGCCAGGTAAGGACCACAAGTCAGAAACAAGGAATCATTCTGTACTTAAAATTACAGAGTCTGCTCAAATCCAAAGCTTTTCTGATCAGTCAATCTGTTCCATGTTCATGTGGTATTGTGAGATAAAGCAGTCNTCCATGTAGAAGCTGTGGGTTGTAAATAAAGGAATTTTTTGTCAGGTTAGAAAGAAACAAGCATGAAGGCGTTGCACTTCCTCAATTATGAGCATTCTTCTGAATATTGCAACTGAAATGAAATACAGGGTTACAGGTCTGTCTTGCTAAAACCATACTGGTGTGGGTACCAGCATTCTGGGAAGAACCTTTGCACCTAGAACAGGTATTTGGCAAATTCCTGCTTACAGTGAGACTTTCCTTACCTGCATGTATTAAGTAAGGACAAGATGTAGAGTTTTCTGAGAAATGGCTTAACAGGAAAAATAGTAGCGTGGCTACTTTGGATGTAATTTGGAAGATGAGAAAGTTAAAATACTTGATAGTGCTTTTGTTCTACAAAGTAAGGAAAATTGGTCTGAAATCATCTATAAAAGGCAACTATGAGATGGGATTTTTTTCTCCAATGGTCAAAAGCTTCAAAGATTTAGAGGAAGATCTTCCAATGTCTCAAATTCTTTGCAGCAGACTTTCAAGCCTTCCACATGGTAAAGGATGAGCAGTAGGGGCTTAAATCTCTACCTGCTTGCAAAATTCTTTGACTTAAAATGGCAGGTTTTCCTGGCATGAGCTATCTGATGCAATGCAGAATAGAAGATAAGGTTATGCTATGTATAGATGCAGTTGGATGTACCAAGAGTGTTGGTGGGAGTGTCATCGAGTTGCCTTAGGAAAGAGATCTCTCCCTATATTAGTTGTGCTTTTGCAGGCATTTGTATCAAGCAGCCCTATTTGGAAGTGTTTCTCAAGGGCTTCATATCTAATTACTGTCTTGTCAAAATCTCTGGCTGGTAGCTTGGGCTGGGAATTCCAGCACTTTTGAAGTGAGGACACAAACACCTGTAGCTGTATTTCCTGTAGTGCCTCCTCAGCCGGTTGGGCGTGGGGCCAATCCTTTTTTGGACTGTTCTATGTCACTGTCCTGAGCTAAGGATTCCTCTCGTGGAGGCAGCAGAGTGCAAGCACTCCAGCAGCTTCACCAGGGCCAGGTTAGGGTAGATATGGCTCAGATGCTAATTTCAAAATATAAATATTTATGAATGGCAGGTTTGTACTAATTCATTGTTTTAAATTTACACTGATTCTGTGCTTGCTTAAAGGTCTGCTTTTCATGCATATGTGAAATAGACACCAGTTCAATTTTAAATTCCCCTCTCTAGAAGCCTTATTCTAGGTGCATTTTTACCCTTATTTGGTTAGAAAGTACCTCTGGAATGGCTTGGGTTGTTTTTTGGGGTTTTTTGTTTGTTTGTTTGTTTGTTTGTTTGTTTGTTTTTGGGTTTTTTTCCCCTTCAGTTTTAAAAAGTCACTCTTGCCTTTTTCAGCTGCAGTGGCAGATGTACTATTTGACCATACAGGAATAGTTAAAATGACAAAACTTTACCAAATAGTGAGGTTTGGGCTCATATTTGAGTGCAGCTGGGAAATGTGTAAGGCATCAGCAGTGTATTACAGTCAGTGACATTGGTGAAAAAAGGGGATTTGAGGTAAAAATGCCAAACGTAAAGAAAATGCAAAGGTAGGGATATCCAATACAATTAATTTCTATTTATTGAATTTGTAGATGGATTTATATCCTTCAATTTGGTGATTTTATCTTGATAAAGATACAAGGAGTTGTTTTGCCAGCACTAATAAATATTTTTTTTTCAGCTGGAAGATGCAGTTTGGGTAGGATGGATGTCTTGCTTCAGAAGGACTGTGTGTATGAATAACATCTTGGATAGGTTTAAATTTTTTCCTGTGATATCTGCATTTGTCAGTATGAGAAAATAGAGTTTCATCAGAACAATTTCTACTGAAATTATGATTAAGTTGGGGAAACTGATTTTTCTCTCCTGTAGTTTCTTCACTGTTCATGGGGCCTAGGAGGAGGCAGTGTTCACCAAATGAAGTTTTGCTGGTGTGGTCTGAGTAGCTGAAAGGAGCACGCTGCAGGTAGAGAGCAGTGAAGTCTGTGCTAGTAAAGCCCTCTCAACCACCTTAAGAATGCAAAGCCCAGGCAGAGACCTGTAGGACAGGCACAGCTTAGACTGGCTACTCTAAATGAAGTAGTTCCCCCAAACAGTTAAAGTTCTGGTGCCTGAAAAGGTTTTAAAATTCTTTTAAGAAAGGTTTTTCTGTCATAGTTGTGGTGAGTAGAGGTGCTGCTGGGGAGGGGAGTTGTGTAATGTAATTCTAAATAATAAATGTGTCCCAGCAGAACTTGTGCAGTCTTCCACTAAGCCAGTGCTGTGAAGTGTGAGATCTCATGGGTTTTAATCCATGTTAGTATAATTTATTGGGAGAGAAAATGGCTTTTCAAGATGCTTCTTTTTTTAGAGTGATTGCATGTGTGGTAGCTTTGATAGTTGGTTGCTGGTATTGTTCATGACTGTTGTGTTTGTTGTCAGCATTGGAGCCTGAAATTGTGCAATAGGAAAAGTCTTCTCTCATAAATGATTATTACTGTTGTTGTTGTTGTTATTGCTGTTATTATTGTTGTTGTTATTTAGGAGTAGCTGCAGTTAGGATAGCAGTGGCTCAACCACTTTTGGCATCAAGGTGTGTTCCTGGCACAGTTGTTCCAGTTAGGTGTTGGCACCTGGGACAAGGTATTACTGTGAAATGGTGGTGGTTTATACCCCATGGCTGAAGGCTGCCAAATTCTCTTTTATATAGCCTTTAAACACTTGGAAGGCTTTAATTACCATTTTCGCAAAAGGGTAGGCACAGTATCTTGTTTGCTTTGTTTATCATCTGCAATCTGCAAGTGGTAATTCTTATTCTGGCAGTGCTGAAAAAAGCCTTTGATGTGCCCTAAAAAGCAGGATATTTGAATGTTTTTTGCACTTACTCCATGACTTTGAATGTCCTCTGCAGGTATTTCTTGACTCCTTCTAAATTAGCAGGGATGCAGTATTCCCAACTCAATCTTTCCACCTAAATGCAGAATCAGTGTCAGACTTTGTCTGAAAAGCATTAAACTTTTAAAGCACTCAATATCATTAGAGAGAGAGGAGGGGAAAAATAGAGGCAGAAATGACGTCTTGTTAGCACCTTTATGGGTCAAAATAATTATACTCTTTTCCAGGTTACTTCCTTCCCCAAATACAAGAGTAAATAACTACTCCAATGCCAAACACTACTGTTGAAGGAAATCTATTATTTCCCACAGTTTTCTAGCTACCAGTTTGAATTTCAGGATGGGATACTGCTGCTTTCTGCTCTTCTCTTACTTCCCCAGGCTTTGAACATTTATCAACTCCTTAGAGAAATGCTGAACAAGGCATCAGTAGCATTTCCCCTGGGATCTAGGGAACTGTGTGTAATGTGAGGAAACAGACAAGACCATGATTTCTAAACTGGACATAAATTGTGATGATGTCTTGCTTTTATTCATGGCCTCTTTCTCTAGCTTTCTTAAATTAATTCTTGCAAAATTCCTCTTCTGCTGTTACCTTTGAGCACAATCCTGGTTTCAGTGACTTCTGTCAGCAAGTTTATTTTCATTTTTTTTTAGAGCTATTCACCTGAACCACATGTTTGGAAACACAATTAAAAAAATAATCACCAGTCTTTAACAATAGTTAGAGTTTGGGTTTGGGCATTGTTTATGTTTTACCTGTTTATACATGTTGCTGAATAAAGGCAAGATAAGATCTAAGAAAAGCACTTAATACGAGAGGCATGGAACAATTTCTTTCATAATAGTTCTGGTTCACACAAATTATATTCTGCATTTCAGCAGCCCTTGAGTGTTGTGTATTTCCCACAGTAACTTCAATTGTTAAGTGCAGCAGTCACCTGGAGTCTCAGAAAACCTTTTGGGACTTCTGAGCCTGCATTTCAGAGCATCACAAATGGGAAGGCCTAAACCTTGTATACTTCAAATATGTTTTTAAAAGCTAGAGTGAGAGTGTGGGAGAAGTTTGATGGACTCTGGACAACAGCTGTCATTGCTGGTATGCACTGACCTTCTCTAAGTGTGCCTGGCTCCTGTACAGTTGAGATAAAACGTGAATAATCAACTGGAAATGAATGTGGGACTAAGAGATTCTATTATAGAACAATAGAATGTCACTGTATAGGAATTCATGGTCAGATACTTTCAGTGAAAAGTAATGGTTCTGTAAAAATTTGCAGTGGTTTGAAGAGCAGTGTAGCAAACTGAAATGTGACATAATTCTCTAGAGGTTAGTGCCTGTTTGAACCCTTAAAAACAAAGCAAGGAATGGATATTTATGTAATTTTGTCAAATTATTTGGAAAATTATACTGCTGTCTTCTACTGACAGTCAACACCACCGATCACCTCAGAAAGGCAGAAATAATTAATTGGACATTTTTCCCAATAGAAGTCTATTCTGTCTGTGAGACAACTGCTTGGAAAAGGAGTGCTGTGTTTGATCACATTTCCATGCTTCACTTTCTTTCTTGAGGGATAATAATAGGTTTTGAAAGAGGTATCTGCAGTAATTACCTTAATTTCATTAAAATAGTAAATGTGTCTAAAATTAGTTGATTCTCTTCTGTTTAGATAAGTTTTAAGATAATAGGATATGGAGAGAGTGTTATGATTTACCAGGGTGTAACCACTTTGAAATTCCTTAAAGAGGTACCTTGTTCCATTCTTTTAAATGGATATGAAGTGAATCTAATTAGTCAGTTTGTCCAACGAGTAAATACTGATTTTCTGGGTTATGTGATTTGAGTTTTCAAGAACTTGAGGCTCAGGTTTGAACCAGAAGAATGAAATTAGTTGATTCATAAAAAGATGGAGGGTGTAGATCAGTGTTTCAGACTTTGGTGTGGTCTTGTTGCTGTAAACCACCATTACTGCAGCTTATCTAGTTCTGTCAGTTGTGGTAACTTTTTGAATGCAGGCAGTGTGATCATTACCATACAAAAAGATGAATGCAACTTCAGACCACATTTGCTGTCTTCATATTGTTGGACAAATAGCAAGTACCATGTTCTCAGCGTGAAAAATGGAAATAGTATTTTCCATACCAAGCTTAATATTTTAATATATTACTTAATCCTTTATTTTTGGAACATTAAAATGGGAAAATCAGCAAGTGCCTAGTGTTGTAATGCAGGCCCTATTGAGAGTATTTGTTTTGGTGTTTATAACATCCTTTGAGTGAACTTTGTCATCTCCTATGGGACAAGAAACACAGAAACAGGAAAGTGCACTTGGGTCAAAAGCAAGACAAAGTGTCATCTGGAACAATGCACAGATGTATAAGTAAAGTGTTTTTGTCTGTGCCTGCCATGCCAGGGATTCTGTTTAACCCTTGTTTCATCTGATCTGGATTAAATGAATAGAAGTAATTCCTTTTTTTTTTTTCCCTCACCATTCTCATCACATTTGCAGTACCTGATTTTTCTTCCATAGATGCTTCTGCCCATGATTGCTGTGTCCTAGGGGGAAAAAATTCTTTTGTCCAAGAAAAGGATAAGAGTTGTCCTTTAAGCATAACTGAGAGAGCAACTTGAACAAAACCATGAGCATCTTTAAAAAGTGGATCAAGACCATAGTGTGGTGGGATCAGGGAGTTCCAAGTGTTGACAGAGTTAAGCAAACATATTCATTTGCAAAACAGAGATAGTTTTACTTCCCTGCTACTGTTTTAGGGCTTGGGTGGTGTCTGTTTTCTCTAAAACATCTGTCCAGTAAAGATAAGCAGCTTCACTTTTTTCAGTCCTTCACCTTTAATGTACAGGACTGCAACAGTTTGTCTGTTAGCTTGTTTTGTCAGGAGGGCAGAGCCAATGCAGCTTCATTGGGAGGCCTTGATAATTTCCAGCTTTAGACTTAGATGGAACTATTGTCTGTCACTTCTGGGAGAGCTTCTTGCTGTAGCTACCTCACACATTCATATAATTTATGTACTTTAAAATAGTCTATNACTTATTTTGTGTACATTTGGTATCGAAGCCTGTGGTGCTAAAAGGCTGCTACACATTTCTGTTACACTTAAGCTTGAAATGGTTTTCTATAAACATTTCTGATAATTTTTTGTTCTTACTTTTCCACACATAATAAATTCAGAGCCTGTAGTTCTCCCTGGGAAACAAATTCTGTACTTTGCAGCTATCTTTGGTATTTCCCTGGGTTTCCTGTTTTACCATTCAGATAACCATTATGTAGTGGAAATGCAAAGAAATAATAAAATTAAGTTTGTATTTGGATGGTTGTGATTGGCCCTCTGTGCTTGACTTACCATTGTCCCCTTGGGTAGAGTTCCTTCCAGTAGAACAAACTGCTAATAATTAATGTGGAATTCCTCAGCAAAAATGTTCTAATTCTGTATTGCCAAATATAGAGTTGTCATCTTATCTGAAGAAATGAAACTGGTATTTATGAGCCATCATTGATCAGATGTGGCTTAATTGTACTGGGTGCTAATTAGAGACTTGTTGACAAAAATGAAACTTTTTCAATCAGCTCCTTTAATGCTCAGAGCTTCAGTCATGGCACAAATGCTTCTTTGAGTCTTGGTACAAATACGCATGTATTCCTTCCCATGTGCAGATGTTCCTAAGGGTGCATCTAATTTCTAGATTAATTCTTATCTATTTTTCCCCTCCCTAAGATATAATTGACCCAGCTATCCTGCGTCCTGGTAGGCTGGATAAAACACTCTATGTGGGTTTGCCACCACCTGAAGATCGACTTGTTATTTTAAAGACCATCACCAAAGTGAGTATTTGGAAATATATCCTTAATCTTGAAGCTTGGTGGAATGATGTAAGACAAATGTTACAAAGAATTGCAAGATCCTGCCTCATGAAACACTTTCAGCTATTCCATGAGGTCATAAAAATAATCCCTCAGCTCATCTGCCGTTGAATTTGCTCTGGGACTGCAAGGAGCTGATGAATAGTGAGTAAAGCAAACCTGTTAAACATAGAAGTTGCTGCCTTTATAGTCACAGTTGGAACAGATTTAATTAGAAGATTCCTATCTGAGTGACTAATAGGCCTAGAAGTGTTTTGTAAGCTTTTTTGGGGGGGTTCCAGACATGTAGCAGAATGATTCACAAGCTCCATCTGTATTTGCTTAACAGTAGTTGTGACACCTAATTGGTTTTAGGATTGAAAGAAGCTTGTGATGATCGAGGTTGTAAGTTAATGTGAAAAGTGAAAATGTAAAATCTGTGCCTTCATGGGTCCTCCCTGTGGTGGACAGCACAATCTGCCATTTCAGAGACTTGGATTCTAGAATTGCGTATGAGTGTTTCTGCAAGTATGGCACTGCAGGAATCAAGGCCTTAAAAAAGAACATAAAAAGCATTTTGAATTACTTGGATATTTCCTAGTTTTTTCCAGTAGATCAATATTGATTGTTAAGACCAGATGTTCTAGCAGATCTTTTTTTGAGCTGCAAAGGAGACAAAGTCTTTACTGTAAAGGAAAGATAGCATTATGAGAAGTCTGGCAAAAATTGTTCAGCGTATTTTTAATAACAGATAATCCAGACTTGTGTAACCCTAAAGTTGTGCTGTATAAGCAATAGTTGATTCAGAATTCAGAAAATGAGAACTTGTTGCAGCCTGTTCTTCGATGCCAGAATGGATGTTCAGAGGGTGACTTCTCATGGTCTCCTGACAATTCAGGATGTTAGACTTTCCTTCATTTGTTCTGTGCATTGCTTCATGGATGAAAATAGATTAAGTATTCCCCCATTTGCTATTTGCACTAGACAGTTTCTTGCTTCTAAGTTTTACAGAAATACTTCAGTTAATACTTTTTACAACCCTGTTCTTAATGTTCTTAATGAGATGTTGAGAGGAATTGAGTGTAACATCTGTGAATACTGTAAAGAATAATGATTTTTATTTTACCAAATTTATTTTTAAAGGTAATTAGGAGTGTAGGGGAATAGTGCAGCAGAGCTTGGTGCTTTGCTCCCATCACTGGAGCAAAGGTGGCATCAAACAGAGCTGATTTCTCTCACTCTCACAGGTTTCCCTTGCTCACACTCTCACAGCCACATGTAGCCACCAAGATACACCTGGCAAGGGCAGGATCACTCATGTGCAGCACTGAGGACAAGGAACTGTATTGAGTCCTCACTTCATCTTTTGGCTTCCTCTTGTCTGTCAATGACCAGCTGGTTCTTAGGGAGAACTGTTTGCAGTTTTCCATCAGGAATCAAGTTCAGAATTGCATTTGCTGCCATAAATCTATGGGAACATCTATCCAAAGATGTGTTGGTGTTAGGTGAAAGAAGAACATGGAATAGGAAAAGGGGAATATGTGTTAAATTAATTGAAATACTTTATTTTTTGTCAGATTTCATCCATGCATTCCAGGTGAGGAAGTGTGAAAAATTTGAGAACACATATGCTCAAGGCCAGAGAAAACAAAATATTTGGTGAAGATGTGAGTGGCTTCTGGATGATGGCATGCATTCCCAGAAATCTCCAAGGAATACATGCACAGCATGTGGAAGCAGAATCGTTGCTGAATGAAAAGGTGGATGCTTAGAAAGGCAGCATGAAGGGTAGAAAAGGGACTTGGGGGAGGAAGAGGTTGTCAGCAAGACAGCCTAAATGTGGGTTGAAACTTTGTTGTGAAAGACTTTTATTTCAGTTAACTTGTACAAATCAGTCATTCCCAATCATGCATATTATGCAAGAGAAGCCTGTCTTCACATGTTTCAGTTACTACTGTACTTAAACATTCCTGCAAGCTGCATCAAGCTTCTCTGCTGCACAGAGTTTGGCACCAGAGCAGGGACAGCAAAAAATGCCCAATGTATTTGCTCCACAAAGCAATAGGTAAAACATTTTTTAGCAGAGGAGGTGTCTCTCTGGCTTGCAATTTCCTGTAAGAATTACTAAAGTATCCCATATGAAATTGTATGAAACTTCCTTGTTTCCAGGTTAAAGTCTCTCTTTTCAGGATGTGTTCAAATCAGGCTGCTCAATTGTCTTTTTGTTGTGTTATTCTGGATTTTTTCCCTTTCTAACTGTTAAAGATTAATTCAAGATTGTTTCCTTATTCTGCCTAGTCCTTGACTGTTCCTCTATCTGTTAAGTATTCAAGTGTTATAACTTGCCAGTTTACAATACATTTTATTATTTTCTCCTGAAGGTATTTTAGGTATGCAGTATATTAATTCCTCTGAAGGAGTCAGAAAATATCAATGTGAATTTGTGCATTTCTGTCAAATGAGTATCTGGCAGAAATTTATCACTGGATCATAAAAGTGTTCTTTCCTGTCAAAACTGAGGTATTGTTTGATCAAAGAGACATCTGGAATCTCTGTACTATCATGATAATACTTTACTGTTGTCTAAGGATAACAGGAGGATCTCCAAACTTACAGTGTTTGGAAATTTTGTTGGCTAGTTTCAAATACCATTTATGTCATTAAAACTTTTGCTGTTGGACATGCAAAAATAATAACAAAAGAAACCACTTCTGGGATCTTTGTGGAGGAAGCAGTAATAATATTGAAAGGTAGTGTCCAAAAATCTACAGTATATCTAAACTCCTATGAAATCTAAATGGGAAACTTCTAAGTTTGAAAATCCAGAATATAAAAGATATACAATTAATTTAGTCTTAAAGGTGATAAGACTAAACTGACATGCCTATTGCTTAGCTGTTTGATTTCAACATACAGTAAAACTAGAGGAAGTTCAGCTAAAGCTGAAGCAACCAACTATTATTAAAAATAAGCCTACATATGGGTGTTGTGGTTTAGGGTAAATTTGGGAGGAAACTTTTTAAATGGGGTTTTTTTTGGGAAGTAAATTGAAATGGCCCCTCCCTTTTATTGGTTTGGGGAAAAATT
>VWYE01001342.1:100467-225019 GCA_013398995.1 Alaudala cheleensis | reverse complement strand
CACACCAAGAGAAGAAATACTTATGTTTGTCTTCAACTAGCAACCATTTGCTTACCTCCTTCTGTTGTGCCTAATCACTGCTTTAGAGGTAGTGCTGACTGATCCTGACGCACACCCTTGCCCAAGGCCCAGATATTATCACCCTGTTCCAAGTCTGTTCAGCCACTGGAATGGTGGTGTTACCTTAGTCCATCGAGGAGAAGCTGGTTGATATCTGATCATCATCTGAACCACCTTTCGTTTCTCNAGTGCTGACTGATCCTGACACCCTTGCCCAAGATTTTATCACCTCGTTCTAAGTCTGTTCAGCCACTGGAATGGTGGTGTTACCTTAGTCCATCGCGGAGAAGCTGGTTGATATCTGATCATCCTTTGAACCACCTTTTGTGGTTCTGCACCCTCTTAGGAGATGGTAAAGAGAAAGGAAAGCAGCACAGCGAGCAGCGATCTTGCTGTAAGTGAAGCGGAGATTTATGTATTCCCTAATGATGGCTTGTCTGTGTGCTCTGTGCCCGGCACAGGATTGCTCCCATCAGTTTTCCTTTATTCTGCTGTTGTTTGAGTGCTCGCACTGTGCTGAAGCTGCCCTGCAGCTGGCTCCGAGGTACAGCTTTTCTTGGTCATTAGAGAGGTTACACAGGCATTCTTTTCATATGAAAAGCTGTCTGGGGGCTGAGGGTAAAGGTTCATTTCTGTCACTGAATTTCCTCAGCCGTTTTTTTAATATCTTAAAAATAATCGTCTTTTAATCATTTAGGAGTCACCAAGTCTGTGGTTCTTTCTGTGGTCCTGAACATGTGCTCCTCTCCTTTGAGAGCAGCATTTACTGTCACAAGCAGTTGTCATCCCCTCCCTGCCGAGCCTCTGGAGCCTGTTCTTCAGGGTCTGGCCTGGAACTGGTAAAAATGCAGCCTGACACGGAGCCTGGCATTTTGCAGTTCCTGTTTCCTGGGCAGTGTTAGAGCTGTGGATTGCAGGTGTGCAGCCAGCCCACTGCCGTGGTGGGTGACAACCCCTGTGTCACCTGCTCTGTCCCCACTGCTGCCTGGCACAGAGCAGGGTTTGGGGCAGGGGTGGCTGCTGAGCCCCTTTCCTGCTGGGATCTGTGACTGCCACTGGCTCTGAGCAGTTGTACTCAGCCGTGGCTCCCATGGTGGCTTCTACCACTATCAGCTGTGACTGAGTCTTTTTCCAGGTGATTTCCCTTATCCCCAGCCCAGGTGTTTCCAGCACAGGACCTCAGTAACATTCTCTCACATCATCACAGAAACCAAGTAAGAATTTATATTTCTGGTGGGAAGTCCGAGATGCACTAAAAAAGAAATGAGAACCAACTGTGAGTATTTTAAATCAAAAACCTGCTAGAAATGGCATGGCAGCATCCTGCTGCCCACTTTTATGGGAATTAAATATGACTCCTGACTTGTAGGTACTATTTGAGTATTTCCCTGTGCAGTATGCTTGGTAATGCAACAAGGAACTAGAGCTTAAATACATTTTCACAGGTAAAGATTGTAAGGGAATTTTCTCTGGGAAGAAAAAAAAATGAGAGCTCACTGGAGAGCAGAGCAGCTTATAAACCATGCAGAGACAGAGCTTGAGAGTGACCAGTTTTGGAATAAAGGACTTGCTCATTTTCATGAAATTGAATTGTATTTATTTCAAATCTGAGAAATGCAGACACACATGCAACAAATGAATGTCTTAGTACTTTTGGACAGGAAAACTGACAAGGTCCTGTATTTTTCACATCAAAGTCCTAAAATCTTGAGAATTTAATCAAACCAGAAGTGCTCACCAAACTTTATAATGATGGCAAAATAATTCTTTTTTTCTTAAATAAAGCTGACATCTATCAGCATTGTTAACACTTGGCCTTTGATTTATTCAAAATTATTTTAAATGTCACATACTCTCAGTACAGAAGGAATGATGTCTAGTAAGACACCAGGATTGAATCACTTTATAATTATAATAATTGTATTTACAGAAGAGGAACAAGCTTCTGTCATAGGGAGAACATTTTAATTTGTTCTGCTGTTTGTGACGTCTCCTTTTGTTTTCGTTTTTCTTTTCTTTTTTTTTTTTCTCCCTTATTCTTAGTGAATAGATTAAAAAGTAAAAAGACAGGATTCTCCCCAGGCAGAATCTGTATTTTAAAATGACTACCATCAATGTGATGTTGTAATAGACCTTCATCCCTAATGCAAGCCCTGGCAACAACTGAGCCATCCAAGGCATCATTTACTAGAACATATCTGTGGGTGACTCTTTATGGCTTTTTGTAGCAATCTGACTTCAATTCAAGCCATAATCAGCTAATCACTGGCAATTTTCAAATATGAGTCAAGCTAATTTCAAGACAATCTGCCTTAGTTTCGTTGAACAGCCCTGGAGATGATGTTTATGTTGATGTCCATTAGTATTCCAACTGACAGTAATATAAGCTCTGCAAAAAGAAAAACCAAAAAAAGGAAAAAAAGGCCTCTCTTAAATGAACAATAACAACAAGTCTGCCAGCCTGAAGAAGAGAAAATGGAAGTTTATTTTTTGCCACCTGTGTTCCCCCAGCAGGTGAGCTGAACCTGGGATGGAGCTGTGTAAACAAGCAATGGGTCATTCTTACCCTGACTGGAAGGGGTACCTTAGCTTCTCTTTAGCATTGAATATCAAAACATTTGCTGTGCCTAAAGTTATGGAAACTTAAGAATGGGGTTGGAATTTTCCACAGGAAAAAAGTGATTGGTTCTGTAGGAAAACTTTCATAAGGAGAGAAATGTGAAGTGATAGTACCTGTGTATCAGGGATGAGATAAATCAGACAGAACAAACTCCTGCTAGACAAAGTAATTAACAGCATACTTGTTCTCAGAAAGGTCTTCTTCTGCGAGATTTTAAAAAATAAAACATGATTTAACTACGGTAGGTAACAGCAGTTGTGAAGCTTGCACTGATCATATGTGATAAACATCATATTACATGATGTGTGTCACAAGTCACATGTTACACACTGTAACATAATACAGCTTACAGAATGTTGCCTGTCAGATCTGTCACCTGGCACAGAATATTTAGTGTATGACACTAGACCATATTACCTTACTGCAGTATTCCATTGTGATACATTGTATATATCCACATCAGAGTACCTTCTGTATGATATGTACAACGTATGCACATACAGTGCTGTGGGTACATGTAAATATAAAACAATTTAAAATGTAATCAAATGCAGACAATTTATTAATACCGAATTTCTTTCTGGTCACTGGTTACAAAGATACAGGAGAGAAATAAAGGAATTTGGGGTGACTGAGATGAAATTCCATAGGTATACTTGATATAATTATGTCATCTCTATGATTTTAGGTTATGTATGTAATATTTTTACAGAGTGCAGATGTTGAACTATATGTCTAAAATGTCTAGTTCAAAAATATATACAGAAAGCATGTTATTAATTATTTTTGTGTTTATAAAATAGGCAAATCCTACACATACATAGATATTTATATATATGACATACATAGAAAAAGAGATGCCATCATGCTCTACAGATAGACAGATTGATATAAAAAGCAATTTTTCCACAGGGGTCATTCCATAATTGCCCATTAGGAAGGAGGTTTCCTGAATAACAAGGACAGAGTAGCAGTAAGAAAATAATTACTGAACACAACTTTTTGTGTGTGTCAGTCACAGTTGAGATGGTTTTACATTGCCTCTGTCTTAAAACAGTTAGAGAAGAAAGTTTGCAAGGCCCTTTTAGAGGCAGCTCCCAACACACCCAGCCCCAACTCCCAAGACTTGCCTGATTGCAGTGGTTCTGAAGGTCATTCCTTTGTCATTGCATGTTGATGCTGTAGCCAGCAGAGCAGACTTGGTGCTGTCTGCCTGGGCATCTGGAATTGTTAAGAACATCTGTGTGCATTTGACAAGGAATTTCTGCTGCCCAAGGAGGCTCCCAGCTCCCCAGTGAGCTGTGGTATTCCCACAGGGCACCTCATGCCACTCTGGCCTGATGGGGAGTGAGGCACAGTGCAGTGCCAGTGTGACTGGCCCAGAGAGTGGTTTAAAATACCTTCCATGCAGGTTCTGCACAGCAGCAAAGCCAGCTCCATCAATATTCATAGGAAGCAAACGCAAGAGGAATTTGTGCAGAATGAACACATTTTAAGAGAGCTGTATAAAATATTCAGAGGAAATATGTCCAGCATGAGCTGGAGGCCCAAATCTGGGAGTTACAGACACATTCCCTGAGCACTAAGCACCTGATTGCAGCTCCTTGCATTCCTGAGACAGGCCAAGGTCTTCTTGGTGGATCACAGCCCTACCAGCTTGCTTGGACCAGATATTCTGCTGGAAGCTCTTAAAGCACTCTCTGAGTTCTGGTACTGCCATAGACCAAAGTCAGGTATTCAGTGAGACAAATGTGGAACTCCCCTGATTAAATAGAACCAAGGGAGGAATATGAATACAGTTTTGTTATTAAAATGAAAATTTTGTTCCACATTTAAGTAATTTTTCATTGAAAACACAGCCCAAGTAGTAGATCCAGTGGTAAAAGAGAAAGGTAATTTCATGTTTGGTTGCAGGAATGCTAAACTGTATTTATCTGGTCTCCTCTCAGAACTATCTTTTAGCAGGATTAAGATTTATTGAGCCCTGTTTGTTTCAGATGAACAATGGCTTCCCTTTCATAGCTCTTTGCTGGGGGGGAGGTATTCATTCCAAAGGTGAGGAAATGAATCAATATCCCTTCCACTGGATGTTGATTTATCTCCATTTTGAACTCTTCCTTCCTTGAGAAATGATGAAATATTTTCATCATTTGTGTGTGTGGAATACACCCAGTTAAGGCTCCAGCAGGAGGAACATCATTAATGGGTGGTTCCAAGCCATGGCACACACAGAGGTCACAGAACTCACCTTAGGCTGATGTGTGGAGTATCTCAGGCATACACGAGTCAGTACCTGGCCACTGCACCTGGAAGGTTCTGAGCAACAGAAAGCAAAGGCTGTGCTTCAGCACAGTCCCCAGCACAGGCATGGGCACAGCTGCTGAGCAGGAGACTGAAATGGGAAATTAAACAACAGCAAAGGCCAGTGTGGGCAGTGTCAGCCCAGCTGTGCTGCAGGGAGGGACAGGGACAGAGTGTCCCACCTTTGCCATGCTCAGCTGGCTCACTAGGGTGCAGCTCCAGCCAGCAGCCCAGTCTCACTGCTGTGCATCAGCCCTGTGACCTGAACAGGGGTGAGGAGATGAGGACAAGCAGACCTCCTTACTCTGGCAATCCCAGATCCAAAGCTCCAGGTGCTCTGCANCTGAACAGGGGTGAGGAGATGAGGGCAGGCAGACCTCCTTACTCTGGCAGGAGCTCTGCGGTGATCAACAGTATCACAAAGCATCCTGGTGCTGCATCTTCCTGAAAAACACAGGCTGGGAGTAATCTTAATGCTCATTAATTTATTCATGTGTCAGATGGCCATGCAAACACCTGAGATGAAATCAGGAAAAGTCTTGAGCAAACTCCAGTTGCCTCCAGGTTAAGTCTCAACTGGGGGTGCTCCTGGGATGGCTGGGAAGGGGGTACACAGAGACACAGTTGTCTCACATGTGCTCTTATTAGCACCCCCTCCTCTACTGCCATATGGCACCTTATGTTGAGATATGCTGAAAACAAAATTGCAGAAGTCTAAATAATACTGAAGTAAAAGCAGCACAGGCCCAAGTGTTTCCTGGTACAGCTGGGAGTTGTAATTGTTCCTTTTCATCGTTACAACCAAGTCTGCTCAGCTGCCCTTACACTGAGCTTCATCTCTGTCTAATTCTTTCCTGAAGTTAGAAGTGAAAGTTCATTTGATAATAATCAATGAATCACACACTATTGGCACTGGGTTAGTTGAGTGCTGCTGGGGATGGCAGCTCAGCTGGCCTTCTATTGTAGTCCAGAGATTGAATTTTCAGTAAAACTGGCATCCTTGTAAGGGCCCGTGGTGAATTACGGTGCCTGTGGGAAGTCAGCCTTTCCTGGCAAGGAAAAATGAAGTGAAAAGCAATTTTCAGTTAAGAATTTCCTTTCTTCAGTACCTGATGAATTCTGGAGCAAGTCTTCAAGTTTCTTTGTGCCAGACACCCACAAACACAGGGCTGCACAGCTGCAAGCCTCCCTGGAGTAACAGGTCAGTACAGCAGTACAGAGAGAGGTAAGACAATGAAAGCAGCAGTGGTTACAAGCATTATTCACTGAATCACAGAATATTCTGAGTTAAAAGGGACCCATGAGGACCTTCAAGTCCAGCTCTAAAGTGAGTGGCCCATAGAGGGATCGAATCCACAACCTTGGCATTATTAGCACCAGGCTCAAACCAACTGAGCTAATCTCTGGGTCAATTCAGACCACATTTCAAGGAGGTTTTTTTTTTCGTGGTTTGGAGATTTGTCTTGTTAAGTAGGACACACAGGGAGCATGTCTAGACAAAAACTAGCCAGCTTCAGCATTTGTTTAACACTGGCAAATCACCAGCTCCTGTGGATTCCGTCAGTCACTTCTTTCAATTCCTGTCTTGCCCACACTAAACCCACCATTTTCCTGCCTCCTTTCAGTAACTCTTTGCACTAATAGCATTAACCACAATAAAGGACTATACTGTAATCACTGTAACTGTGTGTTACACCTGCATTTAACCTGACAGAAGAGACAGTGCAGAAGAAAATGAAAGAAAATTTAGCTCCAGGTTGCAACATACCTTTTTCTGAAGAACAGGTCTTAAACTCTATGTGAAGGTAATTGCCAGTAATTTTTTTTGGTCCTGCTTCATCCCTGTAAGGATGCTCATTTACTTTTTCCTGCAGTTGACCTAAGCCTTGTCCTCTGCATGCCATGGTTATACAGTGTATGTGTCAGTCAGCTGCACTGACATACATTTAGCTGCAAGTAATTATGTTTGGCCAGATAAAATTGTACAGTTAAACTTAATTATCACCAGATGTGTTTCAATGTAGCCTTTCAACCCCTGAATTACCCAACATGCTCTCACTCACACTTTTACTTTATCTCATTAATTGACTCAGTAAGTAATCCCAGACAACTCTCTGTGCTGTAACCATAATGAGGGAGGTGCTAAGGTGTAGGACTACAGGCTGGGCTGTGGCTTTGCCTGACAGCTTCAGAAGCCTGAAAGCCTTTGAAAGAGCAGGCTCATGGTCCTGAGTTACTGCAGTGCCTTGGGTATTACCTGTTCCTTCCCTCCCAGGCACAGCTCCATTGGAAAGTGGAGGTGGTTTTGTTTGCATTCCCATTTATAAGTCAGAGGAAGTTGGGGACAGGAAACGAGCTGAGTACATCAGTGCTCCCATTCACATGGGTGAAGGGAAGGCAGAGGAAGAGCTTTGCCTCACAGCTTGACTTCTGGTTCCCAGGGCAGTCCCAAGGACACTTGTCCATGTGCAGTCCATGGGTCATTGCTGGTCGTGGGGCTTTTGACCCAGAAGAGCCCCTGGGATGTGAGGAGCAGGAAGATCCTTTGAGAAGAGAGGAGCCAGGCCGCTGAGACCTTTTCTCTCTCAATGCAATTAAGTTCTTACCTTTTTTTTTTTCTACATCGTCCAACTACTTCTTTTCTAAACTTGCACTTCTTCTAGTAATGATGTATCCCACTGGGAAGAAAAAAGGGAAAACTTTACTGTTTACCTTGGAATCTTTTAAAGGTGTGATAAAATGCTTTACCCAAGGACCTACTGCCATGATTTATTTAATATGGCTATATAAAAATAGATATTCCAACACCAAGTTCTGAGCAGAAGAGATAATTCAGAAGTTTTCTTTATAAAAAGATAATAAAATGAAGGCAACAAACCTTCATAATACAAAGCATACTAATGGCCAGATTCTGTGATCAGTAGTGAGCTCTCGCTTGTGTGCCAAAGAAATTCTTGCAAGATAGAATTACTACAGTAAATTCATACTGGACATTTTGTTCATCTCCATACCAAGAGCGATGTAAAAATGAAGTCATGAAAATTGCCTGCCTTAGAGAAAACTTAAAATGATGAAGGTAACACATTTTTGAAGAGTGTTGGCCCAAAAGGCCTGGGAGAACAAGGTTTAAACTGAAGAGGTGGAAGAAGGGTGGGAGGAGGGGTGTGGAATGATATTGTCAGTTAAACCCTGGGTGAGGGAATGAAAAATGACATCACCTGCATCTTTCTGACACCCACACCAACACAGGGCTGATAACCTGCAAATTCCAGCTTGGTGAAATGGGACACTTAGGAGTGGATTTAAAGGGACAGATTATCAAACATGCTATTTTAAAGGGAGGGAAAAGAGAGCAATGAAACATCTTGGCTGTGTTGTATGTTTAATGCTCATCCAAAATGATTTTACCTGGCTCCTGAAATATTAAGCTGCTTGCCTTAGACGTGATCATTCTCCCCATGTTCTGCTTATTACTTCCTTTCCCTCCCACAATATGAAGCTCCTTGAAGAAAAAAACAACAAAAGCCACCACTGTGAATGAGTTACCTCATTTTATAAATGGAAGGATTAGAGGTACACAGAGAAATTAAGGACAGGAAGGAGAGGAAGACAGGCATTTATTCTGTATGTGCCATGTCCCATAAACTGTCAGGTGACCTCAAACTCGTGTTGTGCTCATGTATCTCACTACAGACCAATTATCTTCCTTGATAAGGTGAGGAAAAGTCTCCCTTGGAATTCCTCAGGATTTTAGAAAGCAATCAGTGAGCCAACAAGCCAGGAGTTCATGGCTTGCCTTTGAGTTTTAACCAAAACAAGCATTTGCAAAATTCAGACAATTTAAGCCTCTAATATGGGGGTTACCCACCTCTAGCTCTCACTGAGTGTGCACAGACAGCCCATCAGGGATGGCAGATGGGCACAGGGCAGCAGCTCCATGCTGAAACCTCATGACTGAGGGAACTGTAACCTCGGATACCCATGAATTGTGCTGGGGATGCTGAGCAGCAGGACACCTGGGTGGGTGCCTGGGTGGTCAGATCTTATCCCAGCTCTGTGTCACTGCCAGTGGGAGCAGCAGGGAGCAGGCAGGGCCCAGTGCCACGCACAGGCTCCTGAAAACCTCAGGCCTCAGTTTTAGAGAGAAGGAAAAAACCTAGTAATAATTACAGATACAACTTAGCTTGTTCAGGAAGAGCTGGTTTCCAAAATTCGAACAAGCTCCTTCTTCAGCAAAAGCCCTCTACAATAATAAAAATTTTAAAATTCTCTGTCTGCTGCTCAGTACAGAGTTGTGAGTCAAGTGTGCTGTGAGCTGCTGCCCTGCAAACCTCTCCAAGGCCTGGCTCAGGATTCCCTCATGCCCCCAGGCTGGCAGCAGCCAGGGCAGCCCCTCACCCCCTGTGCCTCACTTGGGGTGGGTTCCCCCAGGCAGGCAAGGGCTCACTGCTGCCCACTACCCCCAGCCCCCTTGTGATAAGATCTAACACAGAGTGCATTTTCAGCACCAC
Source organism: Alaudala cheleensis (assembly GCA_013398995.1). Classification (NCBI taxonomy): domain Eukaryota; kingdom Metazoa; phylum Chordata; class Aves; order Passeriformes; family Alaudidae; genus Alaudala; species Alaudala cheleensis. The sequence continues at coordinate 215,527 of VWYE01001342.1, read as the reverse complement.
TGCTGTGGTTTTAGCCAAGGAGAGGCAATTTTCCCCTCAGGAGGTGAGTCCTCAGAGCTCCTTTGCACAGTAACCTCATTGAGCAGCTCCAGAAACACAAGGTTACTGCACTTACTTAATATGCAATCCAGCACTGTGTATTTTCATACTTAATATGCAGATCTAATTGCTTGCCTGCATTTTGATTACCTTCTCTTCCTGGAATTTGCTCTTGTGTGGCTAATCCTAGTGAACTTCAAAGCATGAACTTGGTGGCTTTTATTTTTTTTATTTCTGCAGTGTGTGTCTGAGGCCAATGTCAAAACTCTTTGTGAGGACCATGCCTTTTTTTTAGTTTAGGGGGAAAAAAAAAAAGTTCCCCAGAAGTCAGTTGTCCTCTTTTTTTAACCTGAAGACCTTCACTATTACTGACCTGGAAGGTTCCCATTTGGTCTGGCCTTAATTGGCACTTCCACATGAAGTCTCCTGCCAGCAGCATCCTCAGTCCTGCCTACCTAATACCAGCTTCAAGAATGGCTCACATGTAATTCCTTTTCAGAGAAAGGCTATTCTTCATTTCTGAGTGTAAATGCAAAGCAATTTGTCTAAGTACTTCTCTGTCTCAAACTGCTAAACTCAGCCCACACAAATGCATTTCCCTGTAAGTGCCCCCACTTCCCACACTCTCCCTCACTTTTCACATCTCTTCCCATTATCCACCGCACCAGCAATAAAATGCAATAAATTTGTTTGCCTCTTTTGATGTGGTAATTGTCTGCTTTAAATGCCACCTTGTTTAAAGATTAAAAAAAAAAAAAAGAAAAATAGCCACAGAACAAACTAATCTCCCTTTCCAAATATAAAATAAAAGCTGTCTTATTTTTAGGCTTTGCAGCAGCTCATGTGTCATTTTCATCATTTCTTGCTCTCTTGATGACTGAGAAGCAGTGAGAGGAGGCGAGAAAAACTTTTTTATTTTGCTCCCCCTGGAAAATACATATTCAGAGCTTTCCCTAACCTGATTTCCTTCTGTATTAAATCATCCATAGCCAAAGCCAAAACGAGCCTCAATAATCTGACATATTTGTCAACTTTTTGTAAGATGTGTATCAGTGATTAGACTAATACAGGAGCACCAGCAAGGTGAATCATGGAGGCTGTAATGTTTGGAGTTGTAAATCATTAGCACATGGCAGCATGCTAAGGGAAGCAGGGCTTCCAGGGATGGCTGAGAGCAGGCTGGGAAGGAGGGCAATTTCTTCAGAAATGAACCATCCCTTTACCCCAAGAGCAAAGGGAAGAAGAAGTGCAAGAATCAATTTTAGGCAATGCTGGGCTCATTCATTATCTTGCATGAGTCACACAGGACCTGACTCCTGCTCAGTGGGACCAACAATGAGTCGTTCCAGCAATTCTAAGAACAGCAGATCCAGCCATTAACTCTTTCAATTTTTTCGATCCCTCCTGAATAAGAGGAGATTTTTTTTATTTTTCCCTTTTAGTTTTTTTTTTCAATACCCTTCAACAGGGAGATACCAACACCAGAGGAGCTTTGAGCTCCTGCTCTTGAGATTTAATTTCCCCAAAATGACAACTAATACCTTTAGAGACAGCAGCATTTCTGGCAGGTATCAGCTCAGTGAACACAGGTGGTAATTCATTCTGATGTCTGGATGTCGCTTCACATGAGGTTTTGGTAGTGTACTGTGCTGGTAGAAACATCCAGCTGGGCTGCACAGTCACAAACACAACATTCTGTGCCTTAAATATTTGAATGTTAGCTTCAACTGCCAGGGAAAAAAAAGGTGAATACTTAGTTCATACTACCACAGCTGCTTTGCATGAAAAAGCCTTTATGGTGTGTAAATACAGATTTTTTTTCTAAATGTACTGACTACCCTAGGAGAAGAAAGCATGAATATGTCCAACAAACACCCTTGAAATCCATTCTCTGTCCCCTCAGCTGTGGTGAAGAAGGTTATTCAGGGAATGTGCCAGCTGATGTACACTGCAGTGATGTTATTTGTCTTTTGGGACCTGTGGCTGTTGATTAGAAGTTCCAAGCGTAACGAGCAAGGGCAGCTGCAGAAGGGCTGGCTCTGCTGTGCCCTGGGTTTGTCCCTGTGCTCCTGAGCAGCAGCTCAGCATCTGGCACCACACACTGCTGGCAAGGGGTGCTGCTGCCTTGCCCTGAGCTCTGTGTGCATGTCCCCCTTTCAGTCCTGGCACAAAGCCCTGGTAGTTAACCTGGCTGGTTGCTGCCTAATGCACAACACCAGCTCCTGCTTCTGCCTTAGCCTTACTCCCCAAAATGCAGCCCTGAGCTGGCCCCAGGCTTCTTGCTTGAACCTTTGTCCCAGCTTGCCATCAGCCATACACAGCCCTGGTCCCTGTGTATGGACATGCACCACCTTCCATCACAATCCTGCCCTGAAAAATAGAACTCTTCCTTTTTCTCTCAAAGACTGTCTCTAGTGGAGGAGCTGCAATAAATACTTACTCTTTCAGCACACAGCTATCAATTAGAACTGGTGCTTCATCTGAATGTTTCAAAGTCTGATGGATCTATTAATAGGAAAGAGTCAAGGCACCTAATTTCTGGGTACTCTAAAATTCAATTTCAAGTCTCTTTGACTGTCCTGCATTTCTATGGAAAATTATCATGCCTAAGTTTCTGCTAAGCTCTGTTTCTTTATCCTGATGTTCTCAAGTTTGGTACTTACTTGTTCAATGGATAATCTGGATCCTGCAGCAGACTGTCCTCTGATGACTGATGCAAGAACCAAAAGGATTGATGGTGTGTAAATACAGACAAAACAAAACCACCAAACCCCACAACAATCTCCTGAGGTTTAAAAAAAAAAAAGAAAAAAAAGGCTGAAGAGGGAGTAAAAAGTGAGAAGTTTGAAGGTTCTTCTGCAGGACTCCAATAGGCGTCACAATTTTCCTTTAAGGACTGCAATTAACCTCCAACCTTGTCAGCTGTTGTAAGGGTTTTACTCTACCCTGATCACCAGCCACAGCTGGGTGACGCCCTGCAGCACAGGGCAGCACAGAACCTACATTGAGCTGGTTTTAACTCACAGGAAGAACGTTTAGAGAGGAGTAGGTGCCCTTCAGGTCTTCTCTTCATGTATTGATGGAGGTAGTTTTCTTTCATTTGAGAAAAAGAGAATGTGTGGCTGGATAAATGATGATGTCAAATAACATGCCTAATTATAATAACCAGTCCCTTTAGGAGACTTCAGGTGCAACTTAACATTACCTATAAGCTGTATTTCCCTTTAATATTCACTATTTACCTATCCTCTTAAAGAAAGTCTCATCAAATTAGAAATTTCAGTTCTCATTCATTAGCACTTAAAACAGCCTAATGGTAATTGGATAGAGCAAACAGACATCCTGCTTTTAGAATGATAACTCCTTCTTCTGTGCATTACCATTCTTCTCCTAAGTGCAGTATGGATCTTGTACATTGTCTCTTGTAAAAAAAATAGAGAAAACACTTTCTGAAAGCTAGAATAAAGACTTAACACAATATCTTTAAAAATATAGCATTAAAAGTGAGAATGCTGAGAGTGAACAAATGATTTTGTGACACTTCGACATCCATGTATTGGTGGAGTTCACTCACTCATCACAGACTGGATTTGTTCCTCTGTTGTGCATTGCTCTGGACATAATGCCACAGAAACTGATAAAGATAGATGGTGATAGAGAAGCAGCAGCAAAGATAGAAAAAGTATGAAAGATGAGATTTTTATACCCAAAGTAGGGACCTGACTTCTAAAGATAACAACACCAAATACAGATCAATAAATGAGTAAATTAAACTTGAGTTACATCCTGCAATGAAACTGTGGAACTCTGGACTTATTTAGCTTAATTCCAGCCAGCCTGAGGAAGTTGGAACAGTTTGTGTGAACAGGAATCCCCAAGTCAAAGCAAGGGCACCAGCTGCATGTACTGCCCTGTTCCTTGGCCACAAAACCAGTGCACAGGAAAAATGTGCATTGGACCCTCTGGAAAAGCAGAAATGCAGATGAACCACAGGGACTATGGGACCCAAACCAGCTGGAAGAGAAATGCTGAAATGTGGAATAATCTCCCCAAGGACAAGATCTTTGCAAGCCAACAACCAAGGCTAAACCCAACTGCAGTTCCATAGTTCAAAGACTATTGAAGAGTCCTTTGCTATATCTGTGAAAATCCAAATTGCTCTGTTTTATTGTATAAACTCTTTTTTTTTTTTCTCTTCTTTCAGATGCTACTCAGGAACTATACACTCTAAAATACATGAGTGTGTTTCATTCATCCTGAAACTTCTCTACACTCAGCTCTCCTCCTTCTCTCTCCTCAGCTCCTTCCTCTGATCAAACAGCACCATTTGGAGCACGTCCAGAACTGTGGATCAAAATCCACACCTCCTGAGCAGGAACTCATGCCTTGGGAGGTCTCCCACCCATGCTAAGAAACCATTCAGAAGCAAAGCTGTCTAAACAAAACAGGCTAAATAGAATTTATTATTTTTTAATATAGTTTAATGCTCTTGTATTTAGCCATTCTTCAAGTAAAATATCTCTCTCTACAGTAATTAAATAACAGTAATTCCAGGTGTGTATGAGGAAGTGCAGAGTTCAGTGTCCAGAATGATTTTGATTTATGATTAATGTGAAAAGTATCATATATTTACTGTAGAGAGTTTCAAAGAGTAGCATATATAGATATATATAGGTGTCACATGTATTATAAAGGGAAAAGAGGGAAGACTAGGGGGAGATAGAATTCTAAGCTTCTTCCAAGATTTTGAAACTGGATAATTTTAAAGCCTTTCTCTTTTTAAAGACAAAAATCAGTGCTATTAATATTCTCCAGCTAAGGTGCTTGTTTAAATACTTTGTATCACAATTTTCACCAAAACCCCCCCAAAAAACCCAAATAAACAAACAAAAAAAACCCCCAAAACAAGCAAACAAACAAAAAAACAACACACAAAAAAACCCACCCCAAAACCAAACCAAACCAACAAAAAGTGTAAAATAAAAGGCACTATTCTCCAGAAAATACACTTCTATAAATGTTAAATATTTTCCACCTGGACTTCCATTTCTGTCATGCAGTCCACATTCTCTTGATATGGAAAGATGGAAGGGAAAACATTTCTTAAAAATACTTTATTTGTTACAGTTTCAAATCACATTTAGTTTGGTGTTGGACAAGACTTTGAACAAGAAGGTTCAAAAGCAGGTATTACTCACAAAATACCCCAGAGGGCTGCTGTATTTTTAGTATCTAAAATAAAAGAGGCATCTCCAGGACAGGAGCTCTTCATTTTTTCTCTCTCTGTTTCTTGACCTCTTGATTGGGAGAGTAATTTCTACCCAACAGGATGTTTTTAATGAGAAACATTAAAAACATCATTACTGTGAGAAAAACTGGGGGTTTTGGAAAAACACACAGTGATATTGTATTTCAAACTAAGCCTTTATAAAGACTCAGTTCTTCCAATTCATTAGACATCTCTATTCACAAGATCTAAAATATTATAATTACCCTTGACATGCAATTTGGATTGAAATTTGAAAATATAAGCTTTAAATTAAGACTACAGTACAGGAAAGGTTCAGTATTAAACAGAGAGTTTATGAAAAAAAGTCTTTACAATAAAAGATATAGAAGAAATAAAATATTTCAGCAGAATTTTCAATAGTATTTGTTCACAAAGTTTTCTGTAAAGAACCTGCACCAAATTTTATCTCCAAAGACCAGTAGTGTTAACCACTGATTGAGTCTTTACATCAATTATATCCAAATTTCCCAGACTGCCTAAAAATATCAGTCATTAAACTCGATGTCAGCTAATCTAATAACATCCACAGGAACAGGGTTTTTTCTATTTATTTCTTTTGCCTTTTTCATCTCCATTTTTATCCCTCTTAACCAGCAGTTTGGTCCAAAAAGGGTAAGGACTGTCTAAAATCTCTACAGGTAATTTGTCAGCTCGAAACAGGAAAATAAACTCCCAGTACACATCCCTGCATTTTCCCTCCCCTGTATGGAGAGTCTGGACCCCATTTGCAACACTCTGGCTCCAAAATCCTCCTACCTTTTCCTCCTGGTTGGCATTAACAAACAGTCTCCAGTGACTGAAGTGTGCAGTTCATTGACCTAAGCTGATTAATTGTTAATTTTTGAGGGCAAATTGCACACTGAGGCTCCTGGCTTTTCCTGAGGGTGAGACTACTTTTTTTTTTTTCCTGTCCTGCCAAAATATTATTTCTCTTTTTTAATGACCTTATAATGGGTTCAGCATACTCTGTTTCACATATTGAAGAGCAATGGCAAAATCACTCCACTGCTGCCCAGCATGTCTGAGGCCAGAGCAGTTAAATTAACATTTTTTGGAAGTATTAAATAGACCCATGGGTACAGCTGCATACATTTGTACAAGTTATTAACATAAATAAGAAAGAAATTATTGTAACAGTTGAGCTGACCTAAGATCGAATTATCTGCTGGCAAGTCCCACCATAAATCAAATAACTTGCTTTTATTCTTTAGCAAAAGTGATGCTTCACAGAGGAGCAGTGGATAAAATATTGAAAGAGAATTGGAAGAGAAGTAACCAAAAATTCTCTGGCTTTGCAAGAAGTAAAAATTGTGCTATTTTACAAAAATATAGATTAAAAAATATATAGCCTGGGAGGAAAAAACCTCCAAACTACTATGATCTTGATATATGCCAGTTAAAATTCATCTGATTCCCCCCACTTTCCCTCATAAATCAAAACTGAATGCACAGATCCCAGGGATGAGGAGCAGGTGGCAAAACAGCATAAAAATCTCTTTCCTATACTTCCAGAGAGAACTAATTTCACGTTGCAAAGAATGGGTTATTTTTACTGCTAGTTCAGCCACATGGCTCCCAGGTAGCAATTTTGTGAAGCATCATCCATTTTTACTGTGGGTCATTTGTTTCCCCTGCAGATCTCCTTGAGACTGACGGCACCAACACGCACAGATTTCTCCAGTTATGCTTTTGAGCATGTAATGATGAGTGGGCAGGTTATCTTATCTCTGGTCTGCACAAGACATGGCAGAGAGTGCAGGAGTTTTATCCTAACTGTCCTGGGTTGCAATGCAAGAAGTAACCAAAAGTATGTATTCTATTAACATCTGTTAAAACCAGTTGGGGAGGTGTTTTTCTTTATCTCTTCTTCCCTCATAACTTTGGGGTGGGGGGCGAAGTGGTGTTAATGGCCCAGCTGTTGAAACCAGGTGGGGCAGTGTTCTTTATCTCTTCCAGACCCATCCTCCCTCCAGGGGGATCTCTGCTGTTAATGGGCCCTTAAGGCTCATTGCATGGCTGATAAAATTCCATCATCCCACTGGGAGATGCTCCACCCAGTGAGAGGAGCCAGGCATTCCCACCTGGATAAAACCTGAGTTTCAGGACACCAAACCAGCTGGATTGCACTGAGTTCACAGAGGAAGACTGAATCCAGCTCACCACCACTGGACTTTCAGAAGGTAACACTGTTCTACAGGATCATCTCTGCTCCAACAGAACCACACCTGTCACTCCAGGAGGACTTAGTTGGACTGTTACCTACACCCTGACCAACTGGGTGTCAGGTTGTATTCTGACTCTTGTCAGTGTTTTGTTTGCCTGGGGGGTTTTTTGCACTACTGCATTTTTATTTTTAGTATTCCTAGTAAAGAACTGTTATTCCTATTCTCATATCTTTGCCATATTAAGTGCCCTACTTTCAAAATTACAGTAATTCAGAGGGAGGGGTTTACATTCTCCATTCCAAGGGGAGCTCCAGCTTTCCCAGCAGACACCTGTCTTTCCAAACCAAGGCAGTAACACAGAATGCTTCTCCAATCCCAGCACCTGACAGAGACACAGGCACTGATACCCTGGAAATTGCCCATGTCCCACACTCCTCTAGGCCAGCTGTAACTGCTAAAACCAAACCTGCCAGGCACAGGTGGCTCAGAAATAGATGTACTTAGTTGGAGATTTGTTATAGAAAAGCTGATAGCTTGGATTCACTTGAGAATAAGAGCCTTGCACTTGAACAGAAAACCTCTTTCCCTTATTAACCTCCATACAGCTCCAGCTTCTGCCCCAATTACATAAAATCATCTGATTTTCTTTTAGTATCTGCTCTAAATATGGAGGCACGTGTCCTAAGTCAGAACTTAATGATACCAAGCCTAGCAGGTCACATACCCCTGAGAGCCAAGAGGTGGAATGTCACTGAGTCACGGGTGTCACTGAGACCCTGGACTGAGCAGCAGCACAGAAGCCCTCATGCCATTGTCACAGCAGGCCCCTGGAGACAGCCCAAAACAGAAATCTCAGCTGCATTAAGACTTCAGTTTTCCTGCATTTCTGTTTAAGTGTGTAGAGAGCACGGGATGGCTGCTGAGGCATTTGCTGAGCTATTGGCAAGGCAGGGCTGTGCAGTCCTGGGACCAAGGGCAGGTCTGAGAGTTAAATCCTTCTTGCTCATGGAAGGTAATGTCCAACCCTGAGACATGGGAAGGGAAAAGCACCACGACAAAACACCCCAGGAGAAAGCAGAGTGAAGCAGTGCAAGGCTGAGCAAGCATTCTGTTTCCATGATCAGTGTGTTCAATCACTCAGCACTGGAGAATTAAATAGTATTCAGGAGGCTGAGTGCACTGAATAGAAATTCATATCAAGTCCATTCTACAGTATCAGACATGGTTTGTCACCACGCAAGGAAATGTATTTGAGCTGCATGAAGGCTGATGCCTTATGTTTTTTAATAAACTTGAGGACAGATTACAAACCTTTGCCTTCAGCCCCAGCTGTGGATGGAAGCTATTTCCTTTGACATACTGAATAACTTGCCTTTTTTGAAGTTACAATAAGATAATGTAAAAAGCTTTGAATACCACATAATGTGAAGTGGTAAGGTGTTAAACTACAGCATCTGAAAGAAAATACTGCTGGGTGTGAAAGAGATAGGACACTGGAGCAAAATATACCAGTAGAATGAAATCCAAAATGACCAGGTGGTGCCAGTCTAAAGGGAAGAGTAGACTGATGTTTGTTCCTTTATTATGGCTCCTTGGAAAGTTCTAACATTTTAATGCAGTGCTCCTGGTTCCTATCCATGTACTAGGAAAAAAAAAAAAGGCAAACCCTTCCATCCTTCAAGGAGCCCACTCTGGAGCACCCTCCCTCTAAACAATAGGCATGGAAGACAAGTGAGGATAGGCATCAGGAACCCAGCTACTGACCCAGTGAAGGGAGGGGAAGATTTTTGGCTCCAGGAAGTTCAGCAGTTCACATCAGTACTGGGATAAAGGCAGGAAGGTTGGAGGTGTCACAGGAATTACATTACATAGTTACTGACAAAAGCCTACTATCCCTTGAGGCACCAAGTATTTTGAGATGAGTTGGTATGAGTTCTATCCAGTCTGTCTAAAACTCAAAAAGCTTAGAGGCACAGCTTCCTTATGGGGCATCTTTTTTGGTTCTGGGGTTTTCCTTTTAATTATTGCATGTGATTTAATTTAATTTCTTAATTTCAGCCAGTGTTGATGCTCTCTTAAAAGCTTTTGAATACTGGAAGGAAAGGCTTTGCAGAAGCAGCTTTCAGAAAGCCATTTAAAGATCTTTATCTGTCTCAGTGGAGCTGGCATCCTCCCACCACAGAGCTTTCCAAACACAAACATGTGCATTTTTATGGTGTCTCAGAAGTGGCATGTCAGCCTTCAGGGCTGGTTCCTCACAGCACTGAGGAGGCTGTACAGCAGATGTAGGGAACTAAATCAAGCCAGTGGATTGCTGTGCAGTGTCATGGCTGTAAAATGCTCCACGAGGAACAATGTGGAAAGCAGTTGTATTTGTGCATTCATCGTGCACGCCGTGACAAATGACAGTTTTATGGTTAAATGCGCTTGAATGGAAGGTTAAGGTTCATCTCTCTCCTCTGCCCTAGACTTCATATATCACCTCAGGTAAAACTAGGAGTCAAATTATACCTTAAACAGCAGATTTACTTTCCCCTGCCTTGTATTTTCGAGTGTGTAGTAGCAATTCTTCACAACCTTGTCTCTTTAGATTAGGCACATACTCCTGGAGATCTGCTTGGGGCTTGGAGCAAGGGGAAGCCTCAAGTCAGGCAGGGACCCTGGCAGCTGTAGTGACAGCAAAACCAACAGTACATAAAGCAGGCAGCTCCAGTGAAGGCAGAGTTGTGCCGTCCCTTTCTGGTGCTGAGCACTTCTGTGGCTCAGTTCCCAGCTGCAGAGAGCTCCTCCAACAAACCAGGCCCTTACACTAGTTCAGAATTATATCAGAACTAAGATATAATTAAGGCACTGACAGTTCCTATGGCATTAGACAGATAACAGACAGATTGTATTTTCTTGTTTAAATGTGTGCATTTCAAAATACCCATAAAGCTGTGAGAAGTAAGTACACATATTCTGTGCATGCAATGAGGAATGCAATTGCCAGTAAGTTTATTAAGGCTGAATTAACTGAAACAGAAAAATCATTGAACCAAGATGCTTCTGTCATTCTTGAAATAAACCCAAAGGTAAGATTCTTTTATGAAACCTAGGAACCTTTATGGAACTTAGTATGAACTTTTATGAAAATCATTAGTCAGTGAAAAGATGGGGATATTTGCTGGCTGACCATTTAGAACTTTGAGTTGTGTCTCCTCTTCATTATCTTTTTATGTTATGAACAAATGCATTTCTTAAGTGCAGAGGTTCATCAGTTCCTTATTCAGTCATGTTTATATAGCCCTCAAAAAGCTGAAGAACTGTGCATATTAAGTACATGACGATTTCTAGTTAGAGAGACACTTCATGGAACTGCTCATTCCTTAAATTCTGAATTTAATTTTTTCCAGCATGGTGAAGATGAGGAGGATGCTGGATAATGCTCACACAGAGGCTCAGCTCCAACAGCATTGTGGGCACGATGGAAGCTGTAGAATGCAGAGATACTGCTCATGATTTGTAGGTTGTGGAAAAAGAGTTTTGTGGAGTTCTGTACATTTTGCCCTGTATGGTAAAAGAAAGGTTTTATTTAATAGGCTGGGTATTCTTTAAATGGACAGCATTGTACCTTCAGAGTACTGCCTTCTTAAACAGATTGGAACTACACTGTCTCCCTTGTAGCTCCCATCCCAGAGAGATGTTTCAGAGGCATTGTGTGTTCATTCTGCACACACAACTGTCAGGCAGATTTTGCTGCTTTACTTCCAACAGTTAACCAAAAGGCACATTTCTCCACTAGCAATAGCAGCTACAGTTTGGCATCTTGAGTAGGAATCAGAGAGAGACAAAAATCACACTCCAGGGAAGCACAGCACTGTCTTCAACCAACAGTACTTACCACAAGAATGGTAACAGAACCTGTGTTAAATGGAGGTATAATTCAGGCAAAGGAGAAATGTATTGGCTAGAAAGGATTTTAAGAAACAATCTGGGCATTGATTATCTGTGGCAAAAACAGCTTAGAGGAGGAGAGAGTCCTGAGTCAGTATTTCCCATGTTTATCTCTCTGTTATCAGGTAGCTCATGCCCCTTCTCAGCATGTGTTTTCCATTTCTCTTTTTTCCTTTTGGTTCGGTTTGTTTGTTTTGTTTTTTGTTGTTACGGTTCATTGGTTGGTGTTTGTTTGTTTGTTTTAATTTGTGAGGGTTCCCTCCCCTCTATTTTTTTCTTTATTAATTTGTTTTCTTGTTGGCTGTTCTCTCACTCCCTTTCCCACTGCATTTATTTTTCCAGGTATTTTCCCCTCTCCTGGTTTTTTTCAGAGGTGTTGGAGATGTAGACAGGGCTGCTCAAGCTCAGGGCAGAGCTGCTCCTTGCTAGGAACAGGGTAAAAAAGAAAAGGCTGAGGAGAGGTGCCTGAATTCTGAGTCTCTCACCTGCCTTTTATCAGCTGTTTCAGCAGGAGAGTGCCCTGGGGTGAGGAGGAGTGCCCTGGGAAGGGGAAGGATGTGAGCAGCCCACACTGAGGCCCAGACCCACATCCAAAAGCTTTTCACAGACATAAACTGTGAACTATCCAGGACTGGTCTCCTGGTAAAAGGAGAGGCAGTAGTTGCCAGGTTTGGAAATTTGGAACATTTTTTCAGACATGCTGCTTCTCAGGCTAATTATTTCACATTTTTCATCCAGAGCTGAAGGTCATTTGATGCACTGAGCCATCATCCAGGGGCCTTGGGCTTTGGAGTGACAATTGCCCATTATGAACATCAGCTGTGGTTCTTCCCAATTATGCTAATGCTGTAGTCCTGAGAGAGACCTAAAGAAACAAAACTTGCCAGATTGTGGGAATTGTATCATTCAGAGGTTCTGACAGGCACCACTTGGATCAGCCATCATGCAGTGAAGCTCCCACAATCCAGGATTAATCAGCCAGAGCTCAGCCCCCTGGAAAACCCCTGCAAAGCAGAAATGGCCAACCAGCTTCTCCTTCAGCCCATCAGTATCTCTGAGGTTTTATGAGCTATCCTGCTTTAATAAAAATGCAAAGCTATTAAGAGAAATCTCCACATGGATATTATTTGTGCTGATTCCATTTCCTAATCCAACAGCTTTGCAGAGTCTTGAGAAATGCAGGTATTTTTGATAAAAATCTTGCATTTTTCAGAACAGAAAAGTTGCAGAATGTAGGAAGACACTTGTCCATTGAGGTTAATAAAAGAGCCAAAAAACCAAAAATTCATTAGCCTTCAAGGCTTTTGGAAAAGCTGTTCCTGTGGCCAGGAGGTGGTAATAGGTGAAGAAAAAGATTCAGTACGTGGTTTACTGATCTGCAGTGAAAAGGTTAATTTTCTTGAGTTTTACTGCACATTCATTACGAGGCAATTTGACTGGAAATTTAATAGGATTATTTTTGACTGCTGAGGTTAATGGTATTACCTGTTTGGCTTTTATAAAATCTCCATAATTTAGCAATATTTATCTAAGTCACCATAAAAGTATAGAAATTGATAGTAAAATTACAGACAGCTGGGTACAGGAGGAAATGAAATAAATTAAACCAAACCCATTCTCTTAGGAAAATACAAATGCCAAATTAAGTATGTTAGGCTAACAGTTTAAATAATCCAATTTAACACTAATAAAGGTACTTTAGACCTAAGTTCTGCTTGATTTTCTATATGAGTTGTGCAGAGGAAAATAACAGTGGAGAGGCAGAGGCCCAACAGGGATACCAAGGGAATGGGCAGCTTGGACACCTGGAACTTTCCATATTCATTTCACATATTCCTAACAGATTTTCACTAAAGTACAGAGGCACAGGTTTTGTCCTGGAGAATTGCTAAGGGAGAGTAGTTATAATGGAAAAACATATAGAGAAACGAATGGTTTTGGTATTTTTTAAGGCTTTGTTTGATTATTGTAGTATTTCTAATTGGTTTCTGGTTTACACAGAGAATTTACACAGGATGTTTAACTCAGAAGTTAACCCCTGTCTCATGGCTGCATCTCTGCTTGAAAGGGATGATTCAGAAAATTCTTTGGCATGACAAAGTCATTATTTAGATGGAGGTTCCAGCTAAAGTTTTTTGCCTTTTATTTGTCCCTTCATTTCCTTCAGATGTGGGCAAGCCAATAGAACAGATACTTACAGGTTTTACACAGTGGTGCCCCTTGGTGGATTTTATTCAGTGGCTGTTCAGACAATGTGCAGTGCATATAAATCTTCCATTCCCACAAGCAGAATTGAAAGAAAAGGAAATTCCTTTTCAAGGTTTGAGAGCTTTGTTTCACAGTACAGCACACATGTACAGGATGTGGCCAGGAAACAAAAGTCGAAATATAAGAGAAGAGAAAGGAAATACAAAAGAGAATTGTTACATGGCATACATCAAAAGATGTCAACAGCTGTCCCAAAAAGCAAAATAATTCAATAGGACTATCACCCACAAAGGATCATGATGCTGTTACTTTCATGTTAGATGCAATTCCCAAAGATCCTTGACTTTTCCTGTTGCATGTAAATGTTTTCTGCATTTTTCAGTGTTTTCATGTAGCTATGACATTCTTCATCTCTTTCTGCTTACACCTCAGATGGGCAGCTGAGATTTTATGAGTGTAAAAGATCTGTTTGAGTCAGTGCTAGAAGAATGCCCTCACAGGAAGGCCTGCAGGAGAAGGAAGCTAACAGAAAAGGTGCTTCATACAGAGCCCCACAACGATTGTCAGTGTGTGAAACCATTCCAATATTCCCCTTTGTACCCGTAATTTCACAGCCATCAGCAGGGCAGGGCACTCCAGCTAGGTTCATGAAGAAGCTTTTACTCTAAGCACCTTTGATTCAGAGCCTCGTCAGTCCAGGTCTGCTGAGGACTTCTGGCAGATTTACAGCTGAGAAAAGTTGTATGTGTTGTCTTGGTGGGGGAAAAAAAGCCAACCAACCAACCCCATGTATTTATAATGCTGCATAAATGTTAATAAAAATCCGTTCAACTCCAGAGCTATGACACTTGGAGAATTCCTAGGGTGCAACAGCACAAGGAAAGGAGTAGTGCTAGTTAATTGTAGGGACATTTGTTATTTCCTGTCCCAAGATTGTACATCCAGGACTCATTTTATGGCTGAACTCCTAGAGACAAAGAGGAACTTTCCCTTATTTAGGCTAAATTGAAAAAAAATATTTAAAAATCAGGCTAAGTTTAAGATTAAGGAATGAAACTTATTCCTTATAACTGGGTTTTTTAAAGAACTGCTTTATCAAAAGATTTGATACACTTCATGATTTTGAAGAAGGAACAGCAATACAGTCCTGTGCCTGGGAAAATATTACCTATGTGCTGGCAAGTGCTCCAGAGCTGGGGCCATGGGACTTTCCTGGCTAGTGCCAAGCTGGAAGAGAATCTCCTCTTCCTGCTGGAATTTGAGCAGTGAGAAGGAAGACAGGAAAGTTCATAATCTGGAAGGGAGACCCTCATTAAGTTCAAATGGGCCCTGGGAGATACAGAAAGTGTTCCTTGACCAGACAGAGGGATAATGGAAAGTAGAGAGAGTGAAGTGCAAAGCCAGGAAAGAGGAAACCTGTGTGANTAGCTATGACATTCTTCATCTCTTTCTGCTTACACCTCAGATGGGCAGCTGAGATTTTATGAGTGTAAAAGATCTGTTTGAGTCAGTGCTAGAAGAATGCCCTCACAGGAAGGCCTGCAGGAGAAGGAAGCTAACAGAAAAGGTGCTTCATACAGAGCCCCACAACGATTGTCAGTGTGTGAAACCATTCCAATATTCCCCTTTGTACCCGTAATTTCACAGCCATCAGCAGGGCAGGGCACTCCAGCTAGGTTCATGAAGAAGCTTTTACTCTAAGCACCTTTGATTCAGAGCCTCGTCAGTCCAGGTCTGCTGAGGACTTCTGGCAGATTTACAGCTGAGAAAAGTTGTATGTGTTGTCTTGGTGGGGGAAAAAAAGCCAACCAACCAACCCCATGTATTTATAATGCTGCATAAATGTTAATAAAAATCCGTTCAACTCCAGAGCTATGACACTTGGAGAATTCCTAGGGTGCAACAGCACAAGGAAAGGAGTAGTGCTAGTTAATTGTAGGGACATTTGTTATTTCCTGTCCCAAGATTGTACATCCAGGACTCATTTTATGGCTGAACTCCTAGAGACAAAGATGAACTTTCCCTTATTTAGGCTAAATTGAAAAAAAATTATTTAAAAATCAGGCTAAGTTTAAGATTAAGGAATGAAACTTATTCCTTATAACTGGGTTTTTTAAAGAACTGCTTTATCAAAAGATTTGATACACTTCATGATTTTGAAGAAGGAACAGCAATACAGTCCTGTGCCTGGGAAAATATTACCTATATGCTGGCAAGTGCTCCAGAGCTGTGTCCATGGGACTTTCCTGGCTAGTGCCAAGCTGGAAGAGCATCTCCTCTTCCTGCTGGAATTTGAGCAGTGAGAAGGAAGACAGGAAAGTTCATAATCTGGAAGGGAGACCCTCATAAAGTTCAAATGGGCTCTGGGAGATACAGAAAGTGTTCCTTGACCAGACACAGGGATAATGGAAAGTAGAGAGAGTGAAGTGCAAAGCCAGGAAAGAGGAAACCTGTGTGAACATTCCAGTTCACACTGCCCTTGTACCACTGCAAATCCCTGTTGGTTTCCAGCAGCCAGCAGGACACACAAACTGGGCCCCTTTCAGGTGAAGTGGAACTGAAAGGTGTGCTCTGCTTGCTCCTCACAGGACCAGCCCAGAAGCTGCCCAAAGCAAAATCTCCTCAAATGTGCACAGGGTAATATCAACCACCAGCTGCATGCCTGCTCCTGCCATCTTCAGACCTGCCCCCTTGGGCTGCACTCCTTTGCTAACTTCAGCACAGTCCCAGAGACCAGCACTTCTTGGGATGCAGGAATGGGAGGGTGCTCAAGGTCAGCAGTCTGAGACTTTGCTGACTAAGAGACCTGGAAGGGTAATGTCTGGTGAAGCATCAAAATAACAACACAAAGGCTTGATCCCTTTTCAGCCAGTGGAAAAGAAGAAAATGTAGTAGAGGAACTGGAGTGAAAGGAAAGAGCTGATGACCTGGCAAAAAGGTGACGAGAGAGACGGAGGGGAAGGCTGAAACAAAAAAGAACTCAGACATTGGAGCTTGAAACTCTGCTTATGTTTTACATCATTGTAAGTGTTTATCAAACATTTCCTTTTATTCCAAAGCAAAATATCATCTCTCTCCAAAGCTCTTGCCCTATTATGGGGTCTGTTTAAAGTCTTTTCAAATAATGCTGAAAATGCTTGAGGTTTCCCTGTGACCCAAGCAAAGTGTAGGGAGTTAGATTCATGGTCTGTTAGAATTCTGGTTAGCATGTACATTTTATCACAAAAACTTTAATAAAATCTCTGTGTGATGTCATTACTAATGTGTCATTATCTAATTACTTGCTTTTTCAATCATGATAGGTCCCAGGTTTGTGATGTGCTCCTGAGGGTTAAACAAAAATAAATATTCCAGTTCTTACCTGCTGCCCTTCCAAACTGAGCTGGAAGCAGTAAATAGTCTTGTGGATGCATCTGATTTGATTTGCATTGCTGAGAAAGTAAATCCTATGAGAGCGACAACTAAGCAAAAAACATGTGCTACTTTCTTCTGTTCAGTCAATGCTATTCCATGTTGGATGAGAATACACTGTGCAATATCTTCAATTTAACTACCTTCCTCAGTTTCTCTGCTCCCAGATACTTTCATCCAAGGTCCTAAAAGTGGTTATAAGTTTGCAATGTTACTGAGTATTACTTGACTGAGCAGCAGGATGATGGGATACTTCCCCCATGTCCTGGAAGGAACAAGGGAACCAATTAGTTTGCAAGAGTAATTTGGACAGCACCCAAGCAGATGTGCACAGGAGGAGGAGGTGCAGCACCAAGCACATCAAAAGGAGAGGTTTAGCTCAACCAGGTGACAAGTTAAAGGTATTCAGGACAGTGGATGGAGATAAACTGAGAATGAAGAGTAGATTCTTTTGGTTCATTATGCAGTAATGTGTACCAGATGCTGGAGAGCTGCTTTGGTCACTGGTGATCCCAGGAGAACCCAACTCAGGCCATGGCCTCCTGACAAGGCAGAGCTCTGCAGACCGTGGCTGTTCCAGACTGCAGAGCTACGCTGCTGCTGGGCAGCTGAGGGAGGAGCAGCAGGATTTGGCACACATCAGGAGCCCCATGGTTTACTGTCTGATGACAGCTCCATCCATCACATCCCATCAGTCTGTTATTGCCCAGAGCTCTTGATTCAATAAAGGCAGTAAAGAAGAAAGCCATGGTTCCTTAGTCTCTGCATTACTGCCAGTAGTGGTGCAAACAGAAAGGATTCCTTTACATAATCAGGGTATTTCCTGGAAAATTCCCANGTTCCTTAGTCTCTGCATTACTGCCAGTAGTGGTGCAAACAGAAAGATTCCTTTACATAACCGGATATTTCCCGAAAAGTTCCCCAAAATCAACAGTTTTGCATACAAGAGCAACTGCACTCATACTGCTGCCATGGCCAGTCTTTGCAGACTCCCAGACAGGCAGGTTTCCAGCAAGGACTGGATAAGAATTTGCACAGCCAGATTTCAAATCTTTTTTTAAGTACTTTGATGCCAGCCTTCAGGGGTTGGTTTCCACTCCCTCCCCTGTTCCCACAGGAATTTGGCTTTGCACCTCACAGTCCCAGCTCCTGCTCAGCTGCCTGCCTGGGGCACGTTTGGGAATGAGGGGCACTGCTCTGCTGAACAGCAGCGAGGAAAGCTCTTCTTCCAGGAGGATTTGTGATGGGAGACCCTCACTGCAGGATATCTGAACATATCTGTGACCCAGTGAAAACCCAGGCTGAGTTACTGTTACATTGCAATACTGCAACATGTAAAAAAAAATAACATACTAAATATTATACAAGCAAAATAAAGAAAAAGAGAAGCTTACCAAAAATACGGAGGCAGTATTTACGTGACTCATCATCCCAAAACTGTATGAATGCTGTGCCCACCAGAACCCTAGAAATATCAAGAAAATAATATAATTTGTGTTTGTTTACCAAACAGTTTAGATTTATCCAGTCCCCGGGATTTTTTTTTTTCCTTTTTCATTAAGAGCACATTAAGGAAGGAGCACATTCACAGTGTGCTGTTACAACATTCACCCTAATAGGGCAAGGGAAGCTACAGTAAATTGATTAGGGAATTCACCATTCAGTGCTTCCCTCAAGTGTTGCATCCATCTTTTGCTGATTAATAATGAAGCATTAATGAAAATGTTTCTGTGTCTCCATGCTCCCACCAATTAAATGTAGTGCAGAAAAAAACCATACAGCCTTTGGAAATTTTTATTTGTCTGACTTGCCAGACAAGCAGCAGAGTAATTCTTTACTGGGAATATTGGTAAAACAAGATCTGCATTTAGGGGTTTCAGACTGGTAAAGATGGATTCTTAAGCTGACATTTAAGAATCACTGACTCTGAAATACCACATTAGCAATCAAGAAATCAACAATGTTTAGAAGAAATATAATTAGCTCAGCATGCTCTGCTTGACACCAACACTGTAGCTATCAGCTACACCAAGTGCCAGGAGAAAAGAAATGGGGAATTTGTTTTCCATTGAAATACATTATATTTTACTTTATTAAGGCCACGAGAGCTTGAGACATTAATATTTCTGAGAAACTGCTGGAGCCAGCTTAGATCAGGGTGGATTTTTCTCCATTAACTGAGCAAATTCTGGGAAAGCAATCTGTCTTTCTCTTGCTTGGTCTGTACTAAATGCATTGCCATGACACTGGGAGAGACAGCCAGGCAGGATGTATGCGAGGTTATTAATGTGTTTTCATTTCATTTATGTACAGGAGTTACTGAGATTGTGTTTGAGACCTAATTGCATTAGGCTTTATCTAAATTGACCTTCTTATTCTAGACTTAATGGGGAGGATTGTCAGGGAAACAGGCCACGAGAGCCAGTACAGGGAGAGAGGAGCAGTTGGAATCAAAGTAGTAAATATTTACTCAAAGCCAGTCATCACTGGTAGGGCTTCAATGTGACCACAGCTTTGGAACTTGTTTGAGTGTGTGGTGGTCTCAGATCACTGCAGGATTGAAAGCCGCCACCCTTCCTGGACTTCTTAGCAAAGAAGGTGTGGATTAAATCCTAAATGTGTTTGGGAATTGACAGGGCACTCAAAGTTGATTACTCCAGTTTATAATGTGGGATGACCATTAGCTCCTACAGTACTTCTCCAAGCAAAAAGGGGCTTTAAGTTCCTCTCCTGTCTATCACTTTAGCACTTCTCACAAGTACCTTTAGCACATTTGGAATTGGAGAGAGAGCTGAAGCATGAAATCACACTTCCTTAACTTGCTCAGTGCCAGCACCACACTTTTCTGAGTAGGGAATAAGGAAGTAACACCCTTCATGCCCTTGGAGCTCCCCAGCACTAAAGGCTCTGTCCCTGCAAAAACCACGGGGTGCAGTTCCCCAGGGCAAACAGGTCACCCATCACATGCTGGCAAAGCCAACAGGTACTGAGAGAGTGAGAAGTCTGTTGATAAAAATTTCATGGGACTAGAGACTGACAAAGAGCTTTCTAAAATAGGCAAGAAATATGGAAAGCACGGGGTTGGAGAAGAGTGACAGAAACAGGAAATGTGCATTTTTAGGAGGAGGGCAGGGACAGAAGTTGCAGTAGGTGCTGTGGTGCTCCTGGACTGAGAGCCAGAGCTCCTAGGTGCCCTGGTCAGATAAATAGCAATGCATTAGTTTCAAAACTCTGCTCTGAAATGTCACCTTCATCTCCATTGATCTCTATTACCAAGCAGGTCCTTCACTGTCACTTGTGACAAAAGGCATTAGTCAATGAAAAGCTCTAAATAACTTGAGGAAGACAAGAAAGCTCTTGTCTCTTAGCCACACAAAATAACATTGGGAAAAAAAAGGCTAAGAAAGTAGGGCACTGAAAAAAAAGCATCTTGTACTGAAACTAAAAATTGAAATATTCTATTCTAATCCTGTCACATTTATCAAAAATATTTGGTGGTAGGGTTATTTTTTCTCCTCTAGAAAGGATGTTTCTGTCAATGAGGAAATAGCCTGGTGAAATGTTCTTAATATTTAATCCCCACACTACACCAACTGCTACACCAAGCAGGACAGCTGGTACCACAAATCTACTGCAAGACTGAGAGTTATCCAAGATGTGCCAAGGCTGAAGCTGCATTTGAACCACTGACCCATCTCCACTGCAGCACTGAGGAAGAACTGGTGGCTGGCAGACAGTGACAATCCAGGCTGCTTCAGCAGCCTCTTCACACTGTGTGCCCTCTGTCCCCCTTACTGAAACACAAGCACCACACTCCCTGGCACCTCTGCTGCTGCAGGGCAACATTCTCCCCAGCATGTAACCAGCAGGATGTGCTGTTCCTCTGGCTGCCTAGGAGCACACCCTTGATTTTAGGATAAGCAGCTCTCTGGGCTTCTGCCTCAAGCTGTATGTGCTTCCCCACTCCAAACCCAAGCGTGCATCCTCTATTCATGGAACAGACAAAAACTGTATTTTGGGTGAGACCAGGCCAAAGGCTTGCTCACAAATCACACCCTGGAGCTCTGAGCTTGGGAGATGGATCAGTGGTGTTAAGCCCAGCTGCTTACAGTGGGGCAGAGGGCACTCTTTAAATTTATCCAAATGGCAAAGTTAGTGCTCTGTTTACATGCCCTAATAGTCTGGTGCAGTATTTGTTCTCTGAGCAACAGACTTGCTGCTCAAGACAGGCAGTGTTGTGCTTGGTGTTCAGTCCAACAAACACTGTCAGCAGGAGCAGGTGAGTCAGTGGTGATGCCCAAGCACTTCTGTCCATCTGTCCATCTGCCTGCAGTCAGCCCCCTCAGGCTGTGCTCCTCCAGCCACGTTAGCTGTGGACTCCCTGTGTGCCATTGTGCAGACCATGCCACCATTTGGGGGCCATATAAAATGAAAACTTGCTTTTAGCAGAGCAGTTGTCCATGAGGACAGGTGGGTGGGTTTAGGCAATGATTTGGAAAGCTGGTTGCAGCAATTCCTGTGATCATTTTGGACAGGCACAGCTACACCAGGAAAAAACCCAACCAAAGAACAATCAAACCAAAAAAAGCCCCCACAATCAGTTTTGG
Source organism: Alaudala cheleensis (assembly GCA_013398995.1). Classification (NCBI taxonomy): domain Eukaryota; kingdom Metazoa; phylum Chordata; class Aves; order Passeriformes; family Alaudidae; genus Alaudala; species Alaudala cheleensis. The sequence goes on along the minus strand of VWYE01001342.1, from coordinate 193,874 downwards.
AGACATTTTGTCATTGCTTTATGGCTGTGTGATGAGCTGAGAGCAATGGCCCTCCTGTAAGCACTAACATATCCATGCACTGCCATCACACCCATCTGTCAGAGCTCGGTGTTTCAGAAGCTGCCACCAGAGAGGAGTTTCCAGGGAAATGATGTTTCTCTGTTCCTCCCTTAAATCTTAAGCTGAAGGCAGAGGAGGGTGGCTGTAAACCCCCCTGGTGCTGTCCAGCCAGAGGGACACCTCCACAGAGCTGAAGGCTGAGGCACAGTTCAGAGCAATCCTTCCTGAGACACAGCCCTGAGACGGAGCTGCTCTGCTGACACATCCTTCATGGCAAAGCAGAGAAACAGAAGCAAGAAGACGATGTTCTGAGGGAGGGAGTGCATGTGCTGGCTCCACATCACCCAGTGGGATGCAAAGGGAAGGTCTGGGCTCCCTGAGGTCTCCGCTCGGACACCACTCTGCCCTACCTACAGCTTTTCTTAGATCACTCCTGTGCCCCTACAATCTGCAGCCTAAGTGTTGAACTACAGCTTTTGTTCCTTGTTTTCCATAAATATTGCAGTAATTAGCTGAATTTAATTACAGTTATCATGAAATAACAAGCATTAATCAGATTCTAGTAGCAGCTGTATTTTGCTCCTTTGAAAGCAAGAAACTATTTTAAAACTATTTCATTAAAGGCATAAAATTATTTTAAAATCAAAGCAAAAAGCATACTATATATAGAGTGGCATTATTCCAGTGCACACAAACACCTCTAAATAAAATTTAAAAGGCCATCTTGGTGGGATGAACTTCTTACAGGGACAAAATCTAAAGAAACATTTAGCTGGACAGTGCACTGGACCTAAAAGGGACACAGAGAGAGCAACGTAAAAGTGCCCCTATTTCTCATCTCGTCGATTTAGGCTGCTGATATGTGCTTTCTATAGAGATGCCCATCTAATTACAGCATCATAAAGTTCTTTAATTGTGCATAAATTGCTCTAATTCACACATCAGCTCCTCCTTTGCATTGCAAGAAACACGTCAGTGCAGTGTGGATTAAGCCCTTAACAGACAAAAAGCAGTTGCTTTTGAGATCCTCTGCTCATTAGCTTTCCATCTTCCCTCCTCCTCATGTAACGGGGGATGCATCTGGGCTCAGACATCAAAGTGCGGGAGTGCTGTGGGAGGCTCTCACCTGCAGAGCAGGGTGGGCAGGACAAGGGGTCTCCAGGGAGTTTCAGGGAAGTGCCTGCACATGATCACTCTCAGCGTGGTTTGCTGCCTGTCTCCTGCACACCTTCGGGGTTCTGCACCCGTGGGATCCTCCTGCGAGGTTTTGGTATGCATAAAATCACAGATGTGTGAATGAGCCCTCATTTAGGCTCAAAATGAAGATACTGCAACCTGCAGAGCACGTGGAGCATCAGTTATTCATTGCTATTCACAAGAATGAGGATTTAGATCCCATTTTTGCCTTCTAAAACTGATTATCTCATCTTAAATGAGATGAGATCAGGAAAGGAGCACCCCTTCCAAGCAGAAGGTACCGCTGTTGTGATACAACTATTGCTACTTATGATTAGAAATGCAGCAGGCAGTGCAGCAGTTCCAGAAGGATGTGTAAGATCATGCAGTGACCTGGGCAGCTGCATCACAGGCAGTGGGAACACTGTTCCTGTACCCTACACCTCGGGGTGCCCCTCACTCATGGTACAGTCCCAGCGAGCACAGCAGCCCGCAGGACTTCTCACCGTGCACACACAGGACATGTGACACACCCCTCTGCTAGGACACAGTGACACACCTCTGCCTGGCCACAGGACACAGTGACACACCTCTCTGCCTGGCCACAGGACACAGTGACACACCTCTCTGCTTGGCCACAGCACACAGTGACACACCCCTCTGCTAGGACACAGTGACACACCCCTCTGCTAGGACACAGTGACACACCTCTCTGCCTGGCCACAGGACACAGTGACACACCCCTGTGCTTGGCCACAGGACACAGTGACACACCCCTGTGCTTGGCCACAGAGGGAGGGACCACAGCACTGCAGAAGCATTTCAGCAGCCAGCTGATTCCCCTGCAAGCTGAAATGTCCCATAAAACGTGCCAAGGCAGGGTTGCAGTGCTTTACGGGCAGGCTCTGGGGCACAGGCCAGGGGAAGTTATGGCCCTGCATAACTCTGAAGCTGTAAAACAGCTTACACTGATTGCTGTTTTAACACTGCTACTTCTGAATCTCATCCTGCCTTTGAAACCAATCCTGCTGCTTTCTGCAGCTTCTCAGGAGAAGCATCCCAAGTTGTAACATATTTCATAAGTGCAGAGATATTAAAATGTGAAGTATCAAGTCCCTTCTTATCCCAGGTGAAGAAACTCCCTGTGATTCTTCACTACAATGACACAGAAAGAGAAATACTTACCATTATCAGACGAATACCTTGAAGCAACACAGGCAATATAAACTCCCTTCTCCCCCTCCAAGTCAGAAGCTCAAGTTTAAATCATGCTTTAGGAGCTCATATAATACATTTATTCCTCCAGGCCACACACTTGCACTAATAGTTTTCCATTTCTAACTCCTGACACACTGTGGAAAGCACTTTGCACCGGTTATTTCCTCCCTTTCCTGACAAATGAGCCCACCCCCTAAAGATAAGTTTGAGACACAGTCCTGCCTTCCCAAAATCCAGCTATTAGCTTCTATACATACTTCTTAGGGACTACCAAACATCACAAATACTTGCTGGGGACACAGGAGGCTTTGGCAAGCAACAGAAAGCAGATGCCAAGGAACCTACAAAGATTTCGGGGTTGGAACAAGATAATCTTTGAAGCCCCTTCCAACCCAAGACATGCTGTGATTCTAAGATTCCATTCTATGATTCCACCAGGATGCCAAGGAACCTGCCTGCATTAAATCATGTTTACAGAGGGAAAGGAGAGGGGACATATCTCTGACTTCAAAGGCAAGAAGGAAAGGGTGTATACACACCCTTATACACACACACACACACATATATATATACATGCATCCTATATACACACAGCAACAGCCTCCTCCACAGTGTGTTCCCTCCCTCTTTGCCACAAACAGACCCCTGCCTTCCTTCATTTCCACCACAGAAGGCTTGATCCAGGGCCCAGTCCAAAGCCTTCAGAGCCTGAAAAGTTCAGACAAGTGCAATGGTGAGGGCGAGATGCAAAAGGAGAGCAACCCAAAAATACACCTGCCTTCTGATGCAAGTCCCACTGCCTCCTGTTCTTCTTGGATGACTCCCCATGCAAATTCGCACGAGCAAAGCCTTATTTAGCAATTAGATAAATCCCAATTGTCACTGCAGGAAAACAAAATCGTTCATTGAAGTAACTCCTCTGAATTTTAAAAATAGTGCCTGGGAATTTGGTTTTAGAATGTCCTGTGGTGGGTAAACAGAGAGATGGAATAGGTCCTTGGATGAATGAGTGCTGACAGCCTTCAAAAAAAAAAAAAAAAAGGTCAAAATCAAGCTTTGGTTTTGGAGCCTGCTGTGCAACAGAACATTAACCTACTTTGAGCCAAGTTTGCTAAGCAAGCAGCAGAGAAAGCAAGCAGGGCAAGCTAAAAGGAGCTGCCTGAAACCCCTTCCTCGTGCCTTCAGAGCTGCAAGGCCTGAACACAAGGAGAAAAACCCAACTGAAAACCTGGCTACCATCCAGAAGTTTAAAGCCTTTGAAAGAACCCTGTGGTGAAAATGAAGGTACTTAGCATTTGGTATTTCCCCAGTTGTTTGGAAAAGAGGAAAAGGCTAACTTTAATTACATTTAGTGGTCAAAAATTGAGACGTTTTGTGCGTGTGTGAATTTTGGTACTGGTGACTGTAAAAATCTCCCTGAGGTTGTTTGCAGGGGCACACACACACCAGTTTGTCTCTATAATGAGGTATCAAAAATTATTACTTATTCAAAAGTGTAGCTGTGGCTGAGAATGGCACTGCTGACATTTCCATCTCCTTCTGAGTGCTACTGGCATTTCCTAACTATTGAGAAAGATAAATAAATATAGACCCCAAAAGATGCTGAGCATTTTTATCATGACAAAAGAAAAGCATTGGATTGTAAAGTGGGAAACAGTTTTTAAGACATAATTTTCCTGGAAAAATAGCTTTCTTCTGTGGATTATTTATTACAGCTCTGTAATAAATGCTTCAAAAAAGGACTTTCCAACTGCATCTGAAGAAATCTCATATGTCCCTTTAACACAACTCTATTGACTTTTCATTCATAGTTTGTCTCTTCATGCTAATTATCATGTGCCCTTTAATTATGGGAACAAATTCTTGCAGGGGATGCAATTAAAGATGTAAAAGATACTTCCACCTGGGTTTCCTTTTTCCCTCATGGAGTTTCTAAGTTTCTGGCATTTGGTTTTTAAGAGAGCTTTTAAGTCTGACTGTGTGGCATCATAATTTACAGAGCAGGAGCCTCTCTCATATCCCAAACTGCAGCTGATGAATTTCAAAGGCTTCTTTCTGAACAAACATCTAAAACTCTGGATAGTTGTTGAGCTCCCACAGCCTCCTTGTCTCAGGAAAGCAGAGAGCTGTGTGTGCAGACACAAACTGTGTCACTGTCTGTCCAGCAGCTGAATCTCAGGCTGCTGATTTCAGGTGAGAATTCATGTAAGGAATTTTGATATTTCTATTTCAGAAAGCTTAGATGTGTGCAGAGCCAGAGAACACAGAACACCTCTTGGCTTTTACCTGACAACTCTGAAGCCCCAGAAAGGCTTGCTTGTGCTTTGGAGCAGTAGTCAGATGTAGATGCTGATTGCTTTTTATTTAGCCCACTCAACTGAAAGAAAGCCCAAATATTCTGCACTAAGCTTTGCCTTTGCTTGAAGCCTGGAAGATGAGATTCCCATTTAGTGCACACACAATTTAAAGAAGTGCAGTGATGAAAAGGAATAAAACAAAATTCAGAACTGCAGTGTGCATTGTAAAAACTCTGTCCTTATCATTTTAGTCTAAGCTTTAAGAAGGAATACATTAAGGGTTGAGGAGGAAAGATAGACCATAAATTATTCTGAAGTTTGAGGGGAGGAAATCATCATCACTGCCTGGCCAGAGGCTGAAATAAATGGAAAGGGAGCTGCCTGGATCCATGTCCAAAGCACTGTGCAGGTGCTGAGCTCTGCACCCTGTCCCCAGCATCCCTGCCTGGCTGTGTGGGAACACAGGCACTGAGTCAGTGCTGTCCCCAAGTCCTTGGCAGGATCTGACCATCTACAGGACAGGCATTTTCTTGTCCTTCTTTTGCTTCCCTCTGACATCTACAAGCATTAAATCTCAAACACCCTGGGCTTCTTTGGGAGCCAAAGAGAAGTGCACACTGGGTGTGCAGGATGCCCCTGCCCTGCAGGGTGCAGTGCCCAACACTTGATGGAAGGATGTGAGAGAAAAGGCTACTTGGTACTCAGCTGCTGCCTGGGGTTAAACCACAACAAGAGTGGAGTCCTATTTTAATGTTATAAAGCAACTGAGATACCAGAAGTGTTTTCAGATCATCTTCAGGAAAGATATTTTTGGTGATGGTTTCCATGCTGCTGTGCACAGCACTAAAATGTTCCCCAAGCCCCTCACTGCAATGTTTGGCAGAGAGAAGTGATTCTTAGAGAGAAAAAAAAAAACCATCCTAATGAATGTTGAATGAGCAACACTGTGGTGACTTTAGCAAAAAGCCATACAATCACTGTGAAACACAATCCAAAGGAAGTGTTTGTGAAATCACTTGTCCAGTAGTATGGGGAATTACTCAAAGAGAGTCAGACTTTCCCTGGGAACTAGGTTTAATTCCACTTAAAGTTTCCATCTTTAATTGCTACCTCAGGGGTAAATGTTGTCCTGACTTGAGAGAGAACTGCAGGCACCAAAAGCAGATCTGAACAGAAATTTCAAACACTAGAGGGTTTCTTTTTTTTTTCCCTTTTTTTTTTCCAGAATGGACCTCTCTTTTTGAATCTGAATATCTTTCTGGGGGTAAAAAAAATAAAACCTCAATTTGTGATGATTCTCATAAAATAATGTTTAACAAAAAAAAGACTAAAAAATGAAGTGAGAAGATGGGGAGGCTTTTGAAATGTTTAAAGGAAGACCCTTTTTCAAACACAACTGAATAGGAAGACAAACAACAGTGAGGCAGGAACAGATAAGGACAAAAGCTCTGGTCTGTTCAATTTTTGTGTGAGGCTGTAATTATTCTGTTGTACGTGGGAAGAACAATGGGACAGGGAGAAAGCACACAGATAAATCCTGCAGCTTTCCTCTGTGCAGGGAGCAGCTGCTGCAGCCAGGCTGGGCTGCTGGGGAGCACATTGCCAGGAGTGCACAGGTTTATCACCAAGGTTTTCCTAGAAGCCAATCACCAAGGGACAAAGCAGAAGCTGTTCCCTGCTGGAATTTCCCTAAGGAAGGGTGTTCAGGGCTCTCAGTCCAGGTCAGGAGCTCAGGTCAGGAGGAGATGTGCTGCACCACAGGGACACTCCTCAGAGCTCAGAGGCCAAGGCTGGAGGTGGGCTCTACCCCAGCATTCCCATTTTCCTGTGACCTCTAGCTGATATTCTAACAGAAAATGACTTCTGGCCTCACCAAGAGAGAACTCAAATTCAAACCACACAGAGCTGAGTTCACCCATCAAGGGCACACAGATCTGAAATTTTTCCCTCCTTGGCCTTGAAAATTAATCTGACTCTGCTCAGCCTCCTGAAAATACCTTGCTACACCATGCTGGGCACAGAGGCTTCATGCAAGATCAGGACTGAAGCCAGCAGCTTCTCTCTAAGCTGCACTTCACCAGGCTTTGCAAATCCCTTCCAGGGGATGTCTTCCTGCCTGAATTCCAGGGAGCAGCAACAATTCAGTTGCTGCTGTTCTCCCCAAGAACTCCTGTGCAGGAGGGATTGATCATCACCCTTGGGCTGCTGCCAAACACATTTTGGGTTTTTTACAGGTGTGTCCATCCTTTCTGCTGAGCTACAAGGTGAAGGTCCAAACCACAGCTTGTATGGAGATGCCAGCAATGGGATTCCTTCCCCACACACTTCCCCAGGGCTTTGGGAAGGACTGAGCTGCAGTGCTGGCTCACTCCCACCACACTGAGTTATTTGGGGAAGACAGGACACACTTAATTAGGGAATCAAGGGAGATACTTTTACTCTTTATGATCTTTATCTAATGATTTAACTTCAGAGTAATGGAAGATGGTTGGCTTGGGAAGGTAAATTGTGGCTCAGAAAGACGTAGGAAAGGAAACAAACAAGCTGCAGGTATCAAAAATCCCTGAATTAATTAGGCCAACAAACACATGGCACAAGCCAGTTTAGACTTAATGAAATGGAAAGCCTGAAGAAAAACCAACCAAACAAACAATCAAAGTGTTATTGAATCCAATGCATTCCCATCACAGAATCTTTTGGGAATTTTTTTTTAATCTTGACAGAAAACCATTCAATTAGAAATAAATAATTATCACCTTGAGCAGTATGAAGAAGTTTGCAAGTGATGCAAATTCTGGCTAATTCATTGCTTTAAAATACCTGATACCTTTTTCTACAAAAAAATGATCTGGATTCTTCTCAGTGTAACCCTTACTGCTAGGGTTCATCTAGGAATATATGCTTTGGTATTTCATTCATTAAATGAAAACCTGTATAGGAGAAATTTGGGAGGTGAAGGAGGGCTAACTGCAAATAATCCTGGGGTAAAGACTGGCAGGTGTTACAGTTCCCCCATGTCTTTTATATGTTATGTTCTGGATCAGAAGCAAAGTCAAAAAAACCCCACCAGCACAGTAGCTTTTAATCATGCCAGAAAAAATATAATTCTCCTTTTGTAAACAGCATATTGGGTTCCTTTCCACAATTCAATTTTATCTAAGAAGAGAGCTGAAAACAGAAGCACAGTATTTTCAGATATCTACATGCACATGTCAACATTTCAGAAGTTCTTTTGATTTCTGATACAGAGTGGATACATTTTATTTTCAAATATTGCTGTTCTGATACCAATGTTTTTTTTATAAAAACAGTATTTCTGAAAGGCTCAGTTGTGCTTTCACAGCAGGAATGAACAGAAATGACCTTTAGAAGCTGAAGGGAATGTGTCAAGTTTCAGTCTGAGGATATAACCATTCTCATTCCTCCTCTCTCCCCACTGAGAAGTCATCCCACCCTACAAAGCCTGGTGAAGTGTGTTTAACCCTGGCAAACAGAGGATGTAGAAGAGTAAAACACAAATGGGGATGGATTCATGGCTTTCAGAGTCCATGTCAGGCTAATGACAGCCTGACATTGATTTCTGGGCTCCTTTTACCACAGGGGACAGCAACTGTAACTCACACCATACCTGTGCTCATGACAACAACTGGCAATAAACAGTGTTTATTTTACATACCCTGGCACCACTAGATGATGGTTGGCTGTTCAACTGCACAGCTACATCACACAAATGCTTCAGGATGAAGCACACAACAAAAGCACCCATGGGTGATTTTGCAATGCAATGAACCTGGTAAATTCATAACCTGAAGCTGTTTGAAAGCTGACATGGTTGAAATAGCATGTTTTTTACTAGAAGGTTGAATCTACTCTCAGTTTGGGAAAGGGGGTGTTTGTGGGGTTTTTTTCCCCCCAAACATTCTCAAAAGCAGGAAGCCAGAAAATGACCAGCAAAGCTGTCAAGCCCTGTTGCAGCATTTATTGATCACCCTGCTGCACACACCTTTTGTTTTGATTCTGCCCAATGCTGGGTTTACAGTGTTACTCACTTCCCTGCAAGTTTCTGAAATGGCTGTGGGGCTTTCTGGGCCAAATCAACAGCTCCTGCTGATTTCAGTGGCACTGGCCCAGCCTCTCCAGGGTCTCCACAAGCAGTGGAGTTCACAGCTCACCTTGAACTCCACTGGCAAAGCTCCCAGTGCATTTCCCATCCCTGTCCACCACATCCCCACAGCACCAACATTGCAGCAGGAGCTGTACCTGCTGTACAGCTTTTTGCGTTTTAGCAACAAATCATAAGCTTCTGTAGGTATGACTATTAATAGAAACATTTGATTTTGTCATTAATCACCCTGTTTATATGTTGATGTAGGGGAACAAAACAACATATTTATTGCTCAGTAATAAGCATCACTGAATCATAATGTTACTGATACCTAATGTTTAATTCCCTCCTTTCAAAGGCTGTTTGTTTCAAGTCTTTGTGCATCGATGACTGTTTATGCTCAAGGATATGAAAGTAACAAATTATGGCAGAATGAGTGCTAGAAATCCACTGGGATAATAATGAATGATCAATTACTATGTGGTTGTGAGGAATTTGTTGAACTCTTCAACTACTCCAAGGCACACACCATGTTGTAGACCTCAATTTACATTCACCTAAGTACAACAACTATTAAATTTTCCTGTACAGAATCTCCCTCTCCTTCCTTTTCAGGATGCAAATGAATGTGCACTCCTCTCTGAATAGATGTTCTTACCTAAAATAGTTTCCACAGCAGTGACCAAGCTGAGCTACAAGTTAATGTACAACCTACTATTCTTGAACAATCCAGATCTTTCTCTGAATTCAAAACCAATTCTGCTTCATAAATTACCTGAAAGATAATTGACATTTCTACAGTGTAACATACCATGAAAACAGATTTAATGTACTGCTCAAGAAAGGTATGACAGTGGCTATACAGGTTTGAACACTGGAGCACAGGAGTTTCATGAGGCAGAGAATGCCTGGCTGTGGTTTTTGCAGCTGGAAGAGTCACCAAGCATCACAGAATAGATTACACTGGAAGGGGCCTTTAAAGCCAGCAGTTGCTGACAGAATCCAGGCCAGGATGTGCTGCACCAGGATGTCAGAGGGTGTCCTAACAGCAGGGAAATCCCTAAGATGGTCAAGGACACATAATCAGAAAGCATTAAATACCCATATTGTGCTTAATAAATTAATCATGATGGGATTTATTACAGCAAATAGCAAATTAATTAATAATAGAGGTGCCTGAAATGCAGCAAAGTGTTACTGAGCTGGAGAGCCTTTCACTAGAGGGAGCAGTTAATGGAAAAGCCGTGTAATGGTAGAAAGAACTTAGTTACAGGCTGCAGTCATGGCTGTCTCTGGTGATAATAACAAGATTAAGTGTTAGAATCCTGCAACTAAGATTGATCCCACACACATAAAAAGAAGGAGGAAAAATGCAGTTTCTCATCACTTTTTGAGGCTGGTCCATTACACCAAGAGGAAGCCAAGCCTGCATGTCAAGGGGAAGGGTCAGCTCTTTGCTCAGTTTGAGCCAGCAAGCAGGAGCAGCAGCAAGTGGCAGTGCTCTCACCATGCCTGACTCAGGCAGTAACAAATGTGGTGTGTCACTTTTGGGGACTGCAGAGCTGACAACCCTGCCTGCAGCTCTGGCTGCTCCTCAAAGCACAGCGAAGGTCACAGCCACTGACTTCCCCATTCCAGGTCACTGTTGTGCAGAAAGCTCTCCTCCAGCAGTATATGCATTTCACACCTAGCTGCTCCTTTTGTCAAGCTGTCATATTTAATTAAAATGCTGACAGCCTTTAAGGAGCTCTACAATGTGCAAAAAATACATAAGATCAACACTTCACACTTCTACCAGCGACTATTCTTTTCCAAGAGTAATTTAATTTGCTACCTCAAGAACTAGAGGGTTTTACATTATTTTTTTCCTTTTGTTGTTCTTCATGAAAAACAGAGGAAGAGCCTTCTAATCAGTGCCTTGAACTCCTCTGTGCTGCTCTACTCTCAGCCAGGACATTCTCCACCTAGAGAAATTCTCAAGCTGTGCAGAGCTCGGGGTGCTGAGAATTCTCACAGTGCACTCTGTCTCCAGTTCCCTGAGAACCATTCTCTTTTAAACCCACAAGTTCTTTACATGGCATTAAATGGTTATGGCATCTTGACTCTCTTTAAGATCTCCAAGAGCCTTACTCCACTTCTGTGGTATTAATTCTTGGTTTCCTGGCATTGTTCTTTGGGCTGAACCATGAGGTGATGCCTTCACCACTGTGTGTAATCACAGACAAACCCTTTCACATCTCTTTCCCCCAGGCACCATAAAGCCTCAAACTTATCATCTATTATATATGACATTATATAGCAACTAATTATTGTCTCTCTTTTTTTTTTTTCTTTGAATACAGCAATAAGATGCTGTTGTAATTACAAATAATTTACAAGAGCTAGAATTTCTCTCTGCTTTCAAAGAGGTCTATGAGATATTAATCTCTACCAGCACAGGGCCATCAGCACTACAATTCCATGCATGTCCCTGTCCCTGCATCACCTCCAGCTTTGTTAGGACATTGATGCACAGCTGTGGGGACTAATGACACCATGTCACCTCGGGTGCCAGCTGCACCAGCTGCTCTACCTCAGCCATTTCTATCACAGTGCACCTCTGACCACGCACAGACAGACTCAGAGGAGGAAAGCTCTCCCCAGCACGCCTGGTGCAACACAAGAAACCAGAGACAGCACCTGAAACAGGTCTGATTCTTGTGAGCTCAGAAACTACCAGTCCATCCACCCCCCCTCTGATTCCTGCATCTTCTCACTCATGTGCAAACTTCAAGTGTAGCTTGTGCAGGCCATCAGCTCACCAGCTCAGGGTAAACCTATCCCCAAAATTATGACAGAAAGCCTCTAAACTGAAGACAGCTCAGGCAGAAAGCACTGATGAAATAGGAATATTCAGTCCCAGCATCCCCTTCTGTGAGGAAGTCAGTAAGAAATCACTTACAGAAGAATAAGCATTGTTACAACAGCCTTCCCCACAGAGTTTGGGAGCCCCTCTGGAGCAGGTTGGTGCCCAGGCTGCAGGAGGGGATGGGATGGGGCAGGTGGGCCCTCTCCTCCCACCTGATCACCTTCCCTTCCTTTAACTCAGACAAGCAACAGCTACTCCAGCTATTCCCAGCCCCAGCTCCTTTGCTCCACTGGAAACCAAATGCAAATAATTTCTAAAGCTATTCAAGGGAGACACCTAAAAATGGCCAACATACTCAAAAATAGTACCACTCAGAAATCCATCTCTATAAAATATGCTCAAGGGAGCATTATGGTAGAAAATGGATTTTGCTTTGCAAATGTAATGATTCATATCATGATTGTCTGTGCATTCATCCAGTCACAGCAGAAGAACAATGTCATATTACACATCTGACCAAACACAACTAATCAGTATAGATTGAACAAAAATTGAGATACTCACAGAGGGGTTTTGTTGTTCTTTTCTTTTCTTTTTCTCTTCCAACTCCATCTGTAGAGTTACATAAAAGTAGTCTAAGACACCGACCTGGTAAAGAAAATAACGATTTTCTAATGAAGTCTAAAGTAGAAAATCTGTATAAATTACTCAGATGTAAGAGCTAATTATTCTATAAATACAGCTAATTTCTATATATATTTCTATAGACTAAGTAAAATAAAACCGGCTAAAAGGTCTAAAACTCAGGAGGATATCTTCAAAAATTATTTCTATCTGTTAATTTAGACTAAAAAATATTATTCCAAAACGAAAATGGAACCAAAACTCTTTAGCATACATGAGGATTGTTTAAAGCTCCAATTGCTGATTTGAATGGCCATGATTTTGTGAAGATGCATGTGGAAAACTTGGTGCAAATGCAAAGTTAACAGGAGGTCATTTAAAAGGTCTTTGCACAGGACCTGAATGAACATGCTTAAAAAAGGGAAAAAAAAGAGGAAGGAGTCAAAGGAATGTGCTTCAGGCCAGTCTGTTTGGAAATACCTCCCTGTGTGAAATGTTTCAGGGGGCTTGTGCTGCACAGTTCTGACTCCCGAGTGTTCCCACATGCACTTATGAGAATGTGGGGGTTTTCACCCAGCAACAGGTCTGCTCAAAACTGTCTGAGGAGGTACACCCAAAGGCACCCTTGCAGCCTCTGTTCAGAAGCAGCAGAATTCATTCCTATAACACAAAATGTGGTCCAGTCAGCTCTGCAAAGGCCCAGATCCAACTCTCACTAATGGCTTAAACTGATTGTTGTCATGGCTGAAGTTCTACATATGTCAGGAATTAGGAAACCCGAGGCTGCCAAGCCCTTGGGTGGCTTGTCAAGCTCCAGGATGCTTGGTGCACAGGCACTGACACAGGCAGGTGTTCCAGATGGCATCTGGGCACCCTTTTGTGGCTGCCCAGTGGAGGGAACCATTCACCAAGGCTGCTCAGTGCTGGGGACCTGCACACCCACATCCTCCCACTGAGACAGAGACTCAGTGAAGTACTTCACGTTTCTAGGTAGGACATCTTTTTCCACACCTCCTGTTTTACACAGCTTCAGAGCTGGTGCCTGTTCTCTGCTGATTAGAGCTGGAAAGTTTGGCTGCACCTCTGGCCAGCTGCAGGGTGGAGGAGCCCAGTGTCCTGTGCTGTGCTTGTCACATCTGTTTCCTGATTTACCCAGGAGTAGACAGGGAATGAAGAGCAGGTTGTTCTCGCTCCTCACAGGTTTCTGGCTGACATCACAGGACTTTGCTGCCTGGCAGAGGTCCTGGCAGTGCTGTGGGAGTCAGCTGGCACTGACCCACAACGTCCCTGCTCCCAGGGACTGCACGTCATCCTCCCCACACCTGCCAGCTGGGCTGCAATGGCCCCAGGCAGAGATGTCCAACCCTTCCTGTTCCAAGCAGAAACCCTGGGCAGTGACAGCTCTGCTGGTAGCATCATTCCCTCAGCCTGGACTGTTCACAGGGATACTGTTCCAGAAAATGCCCTGAGAGCCTCATGAGAATCTCTTTGGCCTGTACACCTGGATGGGGGCTGCTGGCCAAGAAATAATTAAAACAAAAGATGTTCAAGATGTTGGAAAGGGAAGGAAAAGAGACCTCAAAGTCATTTTATACACTGTCAGAAACTAGATTTCTGTATGACTCCATTGTTTCCTCAAGTGGTTTGGGTTTTTTTTCCATTTGTTTTGGGTCTTTTTAATCCTTAAAGAGTGTCATAACATAGTCAAGGACCTCCTAAGATACAGAACTATACTTTGGCATGATTCAAGCGTGTGCTTTTAACTATGATTACATAAAAATCCACATCAAAAATAACAACTTTCATGAAACTGCTTTTTTTTTCTTCTTTGTTTTCCTCCTTTCCCTTGAATATAGTGATGTCTGTTCTCAGAATTATTCAAAGTCATTGAGAAACCCAGTGACGTGGCAGAAGAATTTAAAGTGATTCCCACCTAGCACGTGTCAGGTCACTGTCAGCTAGCTGATCTTCAGCTGAGCACGTGTTACTCCCATTTCTCTGTCAAGCCCTGCTCTTTTATCCACACATCTCAGCAGAAGCCTCTCTTTCCCCTTCTCTCCCACACTGTAGTTCCATCATAAATCTCAGCGCACAATGAAGTGTCACAGTGTTTATCCAGAAGGAGTAAGGCAGGAATACATCACAGCATGCAGAGCAGGCTCTTAACTCTTCACTTGTTTATTAAACTGCTTGAAATGCATGGGGAGAACACGCCAATACTGCTAAGGTTAATGACATTGATTCATAGCAAGAGGGAACCAGCATTTACAGTCAAATGATCCTTAGTAATTGTTGTAATAAAGCCTGCAGATGAGCTCCCAAGGTACATGGTTACGTACAGTGTCTCTGCACAGTGCCTCAGCTCAGAGGAGGGACAGCACTCAGGGTCCTCCTAGAGCAGTGGAGGGAGTACAGGAGATGTCCAGCATTGTCCCCAGCCTCAGCCATCCTCCCTCCTGTGAGACCAGGCAGGGGAAAGCCCATCACTCCCCCCAACCACCCTCTGATGAAGAGATTTGTTCCTGTACCGCCCACACTGCAAGAGATGAAGCTGAGGACCAGTGCATGCTCCATTTTCAGTGTGGTTTATAATAGAGATATATGGTGAGAAGATGAAAAGTTGGCTCCACAGAAACAACCATTCTTTAGAGCAGATTTGTGTCACCAAGCAGCATGTGGGAATTAGCAGCACTCACTGTCACTGTTCAGATAATAATGCTGTCCCTTTGTGTAAATGAATATTCTAGCTATGCAGTTTGTGTCAAAAGGATGAGATTTGCTGGAGAAATGACTTTTAACCTGCAGCTTCAAATGCAGACAAAATTATCACAATTCCCACCAGTGAATGAATGACAGCACAGGAGTTGTGTGAGGACAGGTCAGGTACAGGTGAGGGAGGCAGAAGCAGCTTCTCACCTGATGGTTTCAAGTCAACAGGAGGCTACATTCAACAGGGGGACTGTTTTAAAATAACAATACCTAAAAATCAGGGCTTTTGGTGTCCCTAGCTTTCCTCTGCAGAAATACTCACTGAATCACATGCCGCTTCTACACAAACTAAGCAAACCACCTGAACTCTTCCTGTCTCAAAGATCATTGCTTTATTTTAGCTGAAATAACAGCTCTGAGTCAGAGATGAAATGAGATTCAGCTCTGCTTTGCAGATTCCTTTAAGCTCTGGACTATTAAGTGGAAGGAGAGCAGCTCAGGGCTGCTCTGTGTGACGAGAGCAGGCTGTGCTGGCCTGCCCCAGAAAATGCCACCTTCACTGCCGAGGTGGCTCTGCCATAGCACACGGGGGTGTAGCTCAGTACTCAGGCTGTGTGTGATGAAACAGAGACTGAGGCACTTGCTTTGCTCCCAGCAAACCTCCTAAGTGCCTTTAGGGCAGATGTGTTTCCAACATGAGGCCTGGCAGAGCACCACGCTGCCAGCGTGTGCCAGCCTCAGTGACGGGTTCACTACAGCACCGAGTGGCACTAACTTTGTCACAGGGTGGGGAAAAAACTCTCATCCTCTGACTGCTCTTAGTCTCCTGACAATTCTGTGGTTTGCTGGGGGTTGTTTTTTTGTACTTCCCAATCCATCTCCAGAGGAGAGAGGCAGTGGTAATACAAGGCTGCAGTGCTCCCTCTGTGTTGGTTACAGCCACACGTTTAGGCCAGGTAACCACAGACTGGCTGACATTTCATTTGGTTGGCCTTACTACTTCAACACCAGCTATCCTGGAGTCACTTTTTAGAAATAATTTCCATCTTTTAAATTTTGAAAGTCATAGTTTTCAACTGTTCCCACACAGACTGCATAGAAAATACCATCATTTTGCATAGGACACATGGAGCATTCCTGTGACCTTCACTGACATCAAGTCAGATGCACTGTTCTCCTCAGAAATAGAATCTCCCTCAGAATATGTATTTGGAAGAGGTATCAGTGTCACCCTGATCTGCTCAAAGCCCTAAGAAGAAACTGAACCTGTGATAAAAGAAAGGCCTTAGTCCCATTTTAGGCTTTAAAACGGGATTTTTTTTTTTACAGGGCTCCTCTCTGCCTCTGAAAACATGAGGAACATCCTTCCTGTGTCCTCCTGCATGAGCCACTCTGGTTGTGAAGAACAAGCAGGAATTGCTGCTTAATTTCAAGGACAGAAAAGGGAAGGGGATTTGGACTTCATTTAACCTGCATCCACACTCTGTGCTAAAAGAAGATTTGAGCTCTGGCTGAAAGGGAGTAATTAGCAATAATTAATTTCTGCTGCAGATCATTAGCAATTTACAACTCCTACGAGCAAATGAAAGGAAAACCATGGTTCATCAAACTCCTAAAATTAGCCCTAACCGAGTCTCTACCACCAAGGATGGCAGCTCTTCCTAAAGGCCTGGAAGGCACGAGAGCCCTCCTGTCCAGCAGCTGCTGGCTGGCTGCAGTCCAGCACTCAGGGAGGGCTGTGCTTCAATTCCAGCACACTCCTCACACCGAGCCCCTGGCACTGGCAGGTGGCAGCCAGGGAGGCTCTCAGGCCTTCAGATACTCAGTTTTCAATACCTGTAACTTTAAACACCATCAACTGCATTCCTGGTCGTTCCCCTTTTTTGTTTTTAACAATTTTTCAAAGTGAGAGGCCAACTCACTACTCCAATGGATTATGTTAAAGCCCTTCAGATTTAGAGCTTTATTTGGGAAAATCAGCTGAAACAAGAGTTTCTGTTCCGCAGGTCTGTAGGAGATATGACCTCAGCTATTTTCTACCTGGTTTAAGGGACTTGAGAGTTTTCTTTCAGACTGCAGGAATGTGATAATTGATACAATTTATTTCCCTGCATATTCTAAAACTTCTCTTGGCAGATACCTCAACTGTAATAATAATTTCCTTCATATGTTACTTGGGAAAAACCCCAGAGTAAAAAGGTAGCTACTGCATAAGCATGAAATATGTTGTATTACTTGAAATTAGGTTCTGCCAAAATGCTAGAAACTTCAGCAGAGGGCTTTACTGCAACTCTCATTTTGCATCATGCCAAGATTCTCTTCAATTAGGAATTCATTAATTGAGACCTGGCACAGGTCTTTAACAGCCTTGCCCTGCCAACAAAATAAACAGTCCACATTTGAAATCCCTTGGAGAAAATTTTTAAGCCAGAAGTTCGCTTGTCTCTTCCCACAGAAACACACTCATCTCCACCTGAGTCATACCTGGAGCCTATTACTCATCCTGATTTCACTGAAACTCTTACTGTTAAAATGGATGGGTATTGTTTAATCAGCTCAGCTATGAGCAAGACACTGACTTGTGGTGTACAAAACAGACTGAGATCCAAGCTTTATACACCTCAGGCTGTCCCCCCATTCTTTATTACAGATGTTGCCCTGACTAGGCTGAAACCCACGCCTTTAGGCCTTCCTGTGGCTCCTGGAAATGTGTAGGAAAAGTATAATTTGTTTTTAACTGAACCCCTCAGATGAGCAGAGCTCCCCATCCCTGTCCTGTGCAGCTTTCTAGAGCAGCCATGACCCACGTGGTGCAGGGATGGCACAGCCCAAAGCCTGCTGGAAGCAGAGAACAACCCCTGGCACCCCTCTCACTGCTGGATGGGGTGAAATGCTCAGCACTGGGATTCCCCTGCTTCCCTGCAGCAGGATTACAGCCCCTCCCCAAAACAGGATGCTCTCCTGAAGCCAGGATCTCCAATGCCTTTAATGGTAATTAGTAAAAAAACCAGCAGCATCTCAAAACAAAATTTTCTATACCACCAACTGTTACCTTTCCAAATGCATTCAGGATAGTGTATGTACTGTGCATACACCTCAAGAGTTTGAAAGACTGCTAAATTAAGAGTTGTAATCTATTTCTGCAGGGCTCAGGTTTTAGCTCCAGGTAGGACATATTCATGAGTATAGATCTCCACCCAGGAAAGATAGCTTGAACTTTAATAACCGTGAAATGCCAGAAAGCACATTTTAGATTCTAGACTTGCAGATTAAAACACTGTAATCTCTTTACTCTGGCTACTGCACTGTTTTATTGCTACTTATATATATATATATATTTACAGATACTCAGTATCAATACCTATGTGGACTGTTAAAATAACTGATTGTTTATGGATATGGTCTGCAATCTGAGGTATTTTTGGCTGAATTCCCAGTCTCCTGGATTAAATGCTTCAAGACCCGTGGAAAAATACCCCAAAATTATTGTATTTCAGGTTTCCTATCTGAAACAAGAGTGAGAAAATAATGGAGATAACGCCTCTTTAGACATTGTTTGTCTTACAGAATTACATAAAATAAGAGTAACCTCTCTGAGAATGAAGCACTTTTTACAGTCTAGGTCTGTGCCGAGCTAGCAGCCTTGGGGGGATCAAGGATAATACTGCAATAGAAATGATGATTAATTTATATTTTTCTGGGAAATTTTTACTATAAATATATCTGGAACAGCAGACAATGGGAGATCATGCTATGAATCCCCAAACCAGATGCAGATCAGCTAATGTAAGTAGAAGTACATGCATTTCTAAATACAAGCAAGCAGCAAATCTGTGTTGCCCATAGTTTGATT
This sequence comes from Alaudala cheleensis, assembly GCA_013398995.1. Taxonomy (NCBI): domain Eukaryota; kingdom Metazoa; phylum Chordata; class Aves; order Passeriformes; family Alaudidae; genus Alaudala; species Alaudala cheleensis. Next base: position 174,984 of record VWYE01001342.1, on the reverse strand, counting down.
AACCAACACAGACCTGCACATGCAGAACACCGAGCTCGGTGTGCTCTCTGTGCCCAGGCACTGGGGATGGGGCTTGTGCAGGACAGGGCTCCCCAGCTCCCAGGGATCCACACCCACTCCCCAGGCACCAGTGCCATCAGTGCTGCTCCCAGCTCTGCTGAACATGGCCTGAAATGTTCCACCTGCCCCTGGCACAGATTCCCAAACGCTGCTTGGGAATCACGGAATCAGCTGAATTGGAAGGAACCCACAAGGATCATCGAGTCCAACCCCTGGCCCTGCACAGGACCATCCCCAAGTCACACCATGTGCCCAAGGGCATTGTCCAAAAGCTCCTTGAACTCAGTCAGCCTTGAGCTGTGACCACTGCCCTGGGGAGCCTGTTCCACACCCAGCCACCCTCTGGGGGCAGAACCTTTCCCTGATATCCAACCTAAAGCTGCCCTGACACAACCTCAGGCCATTCCCTCGGCTCCTGTCACTGCCAGCACAGAGCAGAGATCGGAGCCTGCCCCTCCTCTGCCCCTCACAGGAANATCGGAGCCTGCCCCTCCTGTGCCCCTCACAGGAAGCTGTGACTGCAGTGAGGGCTCCCCTCAGCCTCCTCTTCTCCAGGGTGAGCAGAGCCAGTGCCCTCAGCCTCTCTCACACAGCTTCCCCTCAAGGCCCTTCACCATCCTCATGGCCTCCTTTGGACACTCTCTAACAGCTTCATATCCTTCTCAAATGGTTGCAGCCAGAACTGCCCCCAGCTCTGGAGGTGAGGCCGCCCCAGTGCAGAGCAGAGTGGGACAGTCCCTCCCTTGCCCGGCTGGAGATGCTGCATCTGATGCACCCCAGGACACACTGCACTAAAATTCTGCCTTAAAGTCGTGTCCTTTGACAGGAACAGTTCTGACCTGCTCATTGTGTCAGCTCCACCTGACATAGCATTCTCTCATTTGGGGAGCTTTTTTCCTTTCTCCTTTGCCCCAGCTTTCCAGCTGGTGCCCCATCCATACCCTCCCCTAAGAGCCAGTGAGAGGAGCCCCAGCCCACAGCACGTCCGAGAATTTTCCATGGGCTGTGAGAACACACTGCCACATCTGTCATAATGCCTAAAAAGCCTTAGGAGCATACTTCCAGTGGCAGATCTGCTTTACCATTTTTACTTTTTCTTTCTCTCTAGGGGAAATAAAGGACTGAAGAATCTTTAGAAGGACAGCAGCTCCTGGGTACCCCCAATCAGGGAGCACAGACTGACTGACACCATGCAAAATGCTTAGAAAACCAACATGAATGTGATCGCTAATTGCTAATGTACATGAATGTAACCTGCTAATTGCTCCTGCCACCCTGTGCCATCCCCAGTCCCGTGCTGTGCTCAGAACCAGCCGTGGCACCTGCAGCACTCCAGGACGACAATGAGGACACGCACCTGCCTACCAACAGCTTTTACATCTGCTGAGGGTTCTGTGATGTGCTACCCACATGCACTGCACAGCCTCAGGCATGGCAGTGCTCTCCTTACAGCATCTTCCACAGAGACTGTATTTTTCCATTCTCATGATTAGTTATTACTATCATATTGGCTCCTAGAGCAACAAAAATAATTTGGCAGAGTCTGTAGGCATCTACAAAACCTGAAACCAACTATACCACAGTGGAAGAAAATGGTCTTTGTATCCATGCCAAATTTATCACTGCAAAAAAAATGAAACACTGTATCATACTAAGTTTTTTCTACTGTATTATTCTTTCACTTCACATATTTAAAAATATTACTAAAAACATTTTCTAATTTAAAGTCGCATAAACCCTGTAACTCAACAGATTCTTTTAAATGCTGAGACTACATTTTTGACTCTTTCAGAAAAAGAGAAACTAAATTACTGATGTCAGAAAGTATTAGCAAAACATCATATTGTTGTCAAGGTTGCATATTTTGTGGAAAAGTTTCATGCAAAAAGCTTCACTCAGCCCTTTGCCTCCATGAATTTTCCCTTTACAGTCTGTTAGGTGTATATCCTTCATGTTACCCTCCCACAGAAAGTGCCTGTTAATGGGTCACTGCTATGGCTGAGAAAGACAAAATTAGATCTGCCTCAAAATTAAGTATTTCATTCTTTTTGTTTACCTCCATCAGCCTTATGTAAGCATTTCTATTCTGCATCCACAAACTATTCTGAACTCCTTTTCCTGATTTGTATCCATTCCACTCCCCTACGGCAAGGATACTGTCCTTCCTCAAATACTACCTCTGCTAACACATCCTAAAGGAACTATCTGAACAGTGTCTAGGTTGGGTAGAAATAAGAAATGATGTCTAAGTGTCCACGGAGGGGCTGGAGCTGCAGAGCCCACAGCAGAGTGCTGGGCACAACTTCCTCTCGGAGGGGAACAGAAGCAATGACACTCACTTGGATCACCACCCTCACTTTTGCTACATCCTTGCTTCAGCCTCAGCCACACCTAAAACACCCCCTTTCTTGTGCTACCCTCCCCTGGCAGCTGAGCTCAGGCCACCAGAGGCTTGTTGGTGTTTTTAAGGCTGGTGATGCAGTGGGGCTCATGTGACATTTGAAGTCGCGTCATTTGTCTCAATTGCCTCACGAAACAACATGAGCCAAAACTGATTTTAGAGTTTTGAAATCAGATTCTTTATAATAATTGTTTGATGAACAACATGAAGCAAAATTGATTTTACAGTGTCAGAGACTGATTTATTCAGCAGTGCATAAGTCATCACCCAGTGCCTGTAGCCTGCAGTTAACTGGCACTTTTAAATGTCCTTTCCAAGCCCTTCTTGCATCCACTTGAATATGATTACAAGTGCTATGTACAAATCAATTTGCTTGATTATGATTAAAGGTTTCAAAGGAGACCCTTCTGAAGTGACTAAATCCATCTAAGTGAGAGGAGAAAGGGCAGCAGAAGAAAGAGTTAAAGTAGCAGCAAAACCAGCTACCATCAGTGCAGCTAACTGCTCTAATAAACAGGGACAATCAAGGATTTCCTGCTGGAGTCTGACACAGCACATGTTTTCTCCATTCATATCCATATCCAAACTTGCTCTTCAGAGCAGGACTCTTGGCCTGGAGACACATTTGGGACCCCCATCTAAGCCCCACGGCACTCACAGGTTTACTTGCCATTAATTAGAAAGGTCCTCAGCATGGAACAGCTTCTACTGTGCCACACATCAGAAAGAGATACAAACACCTTTTGTTCAGCCTACCAAACAGCATTTCTGTCCAATGCAACTTAAAAGACAATCTCTTCATTATACCAAAAGTGTTAAAAAATTCATTTAAATATCTGTTACTCCACTTTTTCATACTGGTTTAAATTAAGCAACTTTTATCAAGTTGTATCAGATCTGTAGCACTAATTATTAGTAATAAGAGTATTATCATAACGTTTTGCTAAATCCTAAATAACCCCCTTTGTTTTCTGCATATACTAATTTTAAAATTCTGATTTAAATATATAAATAACACCAGAAAGCAATCAAGATTTCTTCACTGCATGCTTCTCACAGGGTAATTTTCTCATGCATATGCATTAAGACCAAAAGATGTGTTCTGCATGCTGACAGTAGCTGCACAGCTCAGTGTTCTTGGGTGCTGTGATAGGTCAACATTTTTTCCTACTGAAAAACTGAGCATTTTGGTTGTTTTTTTTTAATAATAAAATATTACTTGCTTTGGTAAGTTCACTTATCAAAATTACAAACAGCAAAGTAGCTCCATGCTAAAAAAAAATCACCAATACTTCACAGAAAATGAATGTGTATTTGCCTCCCCTTTCTCTTCTTTATCTGCCATTAAATTACATTCACACTCGCAGCACCACACTCCACTAAGGCCCGTGACAAGAGAAAAATCATGATGCATTATTAAATACAGGATCTGAGCATGGCACAGACAAACACACAGTACTTAAATCATCTCCCCAGAGGAAACACAGTGGTAATTCAGAATTAAAATAGTTTTTTTTTTCATTTGCTACTGGAATATATCAGGTTTTGATTTGCAGCTGAAAACAAAAAATATTTTCAGCTGAAGTTTTTACAGAAAGTTGCACATTTTCCAGTAGTCACTTCTGTTGATGATATAAACACCAGCTGAGGAGTATTTGTAACAGCTGAAGGATATGCACCAACTTGCAGTGTTTCTGGAAGAGAAACTTTAATTCCAGAAGAAGTTATTAATAAAAAACTCTATTATTTCCCCATCCATGATTCATGGGATGCAGACTACAGCCAAACAGAGCCATGCAGGTAAGGGGAGAGGACAGTTCTCAGCACAGATGTGACTGCTAATAAATAAACATGGTTTGTATCAAACACTGAAAGAGCTGGTCTCCTTGCACCACTGAAGTATCCTTAATAACTTACTGAGAGTGACAATAAAAATGATCTTGTTATTTTTTCCAGTATCTTAATATTCACCTCAGGGCATTTCTTTCATGAAGTTGTGTTTTAAAAGCAAAAGCTCCTTGTCAGTAATGAGTTAGTGAGCTAGGCCTGATTTTCAGAAAGGACCAGGCATTCTTTAGTGAACTGGGACATTTTTTTGAAAAATAATTTAATAATACCAAATTTCACTGAACACTGGTGTTTGTGCATGTGGACATGTCCTACCCTGTATTTCCTGCCAGCAGATGAACTGCTCCCTGAATGCACTCACCCACCACACACAATGTACACTGCCATCACACAAAACAAAACAGATTCAGTAGGCAAATTTGGGCAGGTTTCAGCCCAGATTTTCACAGAGCTGGTCAGTAGGAGGGGTCACACAGGGGCAGCAGCTCAGAGAGCCCCTGACATCTCTCACTGCACAGAGGTCCCTCATTTCATACAGGATCTGGCCCTGTAAAAACAGCTTGGGATTTCTCAGAACTGAAGTGAGGACTTTTGTGTTGTCTGTAGGTCCTGATAGTCCTTAGGCTCCAGCTGCCTGCCCTACAGGGTTTTTCTAGGTGTCCTTTGAAGAAAAACCATATACAAGGGAATTTTGCTGAGAGAACCACAATCAGTAACACAGTTAAAAGTGGTCCACAGTTCCTTTACATCTTAGGCTCTGTCACATGGAAAGCTGTTAGAGAAAAGACATTTTCTCCCCATGGATCTAATCTTTGCATTATTTAGAGAAGCATTTTGTTGCCAATAAGGAGGCAAAAGCAGTGGAAAATAAAGGAGGAGGTTTCCTTGGAGGTAAACCTGTGTGATCTCTGCCCAGGACACCAGCAGAAGCTTCCAGGCAAACTTACCTCCCCTGCCCTTCATTCCCAGAGAGCCACAAACTACAAAGCTATCATTCAAATGATACTTCCCTCAACCACTTATAAAAAAAAGTTAAATATTCAGAGGAGAAAATTAAAAAACCCACACAAAACTAACAAAAATAATGGGAGAGCCACTTTGCTGCTGCTAGCAGTACCCTCATTACTGACCTTCAGAAGAGGTGGTGAGGAAAGGCAAGGAGGTGAAAATTAATAACCCTTCTTGCAGACAGCAGAGATCTGTCACGAGTTATACAACCCAGGAATTTTTATCCACTCCCCCCGTCTTCCAGAAAGACATAATTAATTTACAGTCATTTTAACCTGCAAGTGACACTTGTGCAGTTGGAGGACTGACAATCAACTTCCCAGGCTGGCAGCAGGGTGCAGGAGTCTGAGTGTTGCAGCATTCATGAGGATGCATTGAAAAATATAATTGATGGGACCTCCTACCTTGTTAAGTGCAGTAGGTATAACTCCACACAAGGCATGAGGGATACACACATTTCCTCGGCAGACAGCATCAAAAGAAAATAAATTAAACAGTCCTTTAAAATGCTGCCTTAAGGAGCATTTAACATAATACTTGCAGCTCTGATTTTTTACTCATAGGCTGTGGTGGTGTGGACATACTCAAACTGTCTGGTGCACAATTTTATCTGCTTCAGATTGCAGTAAAATTGGGACATGATGTACACAGTTTCTGCCAGAACCACTGTAAATTACAAAGGTTAATGATAGTTCTGTGAGAAAAGAAAAAAAGACTAGGAACAGTAGATGTGTGTGTATATTTGTATAATAATTCAAGCAACCACAGGTGACAAGGTCTCCTTTGCTGAAAAATTGTTCGAATAAAATGAGCCCACTTTAACAAGATTGTAAATACCAGACACCATTTTCAACTCCTAGAATACCCAGAAAATAGCCTTAAACTCAGAAACCTCTCCAGCTCTCATCACAAGTGCACTCAGGGCTCCATGGACAACACTTATGGGTTGGAACTGCCAGTCTGAAGAGTGGGAGAGCCTTACAAAGGCTTGGGCTTCTGCTCTGTTGAGCCAGACAATTTTGGTGACCCTCCTGGATTACTGAAATAGCATTAAAGCATTTTAGCTGGCAAATATCCTCAGTGTTTTTGTTAATGGAGGGCATATTCACCTCAAGGTTTGCCTTCAATCAGAACCTGCAGTCTTGTCAGGTGACCCCACATAATTACCAGGAATTCTGTGAACAGAATTCTGTGAATTCCTTACAGTGCACATTTCCATCCTCTTACCCCACTCCTTTTCATCTCCTCTACAGCCTGGCCTTGCATCCAGCATCCCAGGATGGTGAATACCAGGCACTCCAAGAGAACAGCCTCAAGGTCAGGTTTTGCTCAGTAGCAAATAAAAAGAGGTAATACCATTCAGCAAAAATCCCCATCCCTTTTACCCAGGCCGAAAAGTTTCCTTTGTTTACTGGACAAGGAAGACCTTTTGTACTTGGCAAAAGTGCATGTGCAACCAGCCCTTTCTGCCAGCTCTGCCAAAGGGTCCCTTCCCCTCCACACCCTTTCCCAGTTTTACATAAGGAGTCAGCAGTACCACGGGGCTAAAGGAACAATGTTCTCTTTACAAACACACCTGGTGCAGGACTGTCCTCTCCATGCCAAAGGAAGAGCCTCTGCCTAAAAAATGCCTAGGAGGGGCAGGCAGGAGAAACACCCACCCTGCTCTAGGTTGGAGAATAGGCACAGGAGATGCTTTAAAAAAAAAAAAAAAAAGTTAGAGAAGCAAGCTTAAACGTGATAAATATCTGGTTTAAATTGGTACAGAAATTAAGTCAGTGGTAATCAATTTGTTACTTCCAAGCTCAGGTCCTTAAGAAGTTTTCTTGGTTGTAAAATATGAGGTTGGTCAGGAGTTAATTTTATTTCTTAAGCAGCATAGCAAATATGAGCCTGCCTTCTGGGGGTGGGAGCCCTCCTCTTTCGAGGGAGCAGCAGATGCCCTCAGGGCACTCTGTCATGTGGTACTGTACCACAGAACTAAAAATAGGGAATTGTGTCAAACTAGATTTATAAGAGATCACTTCCTCTGCGTGCAGACAGCCACATTTTGGATTTGTTTGGTTGCTCCAACTGCAGAGAAGTGTTCCCTCCTGAACACCTTCAGAGGCCATAAAGAAGTCCCGTGTAATACAACTGCAGTGATAGAACTGTCCCAATGCCACCCACCAGGATTAAAAAAAAAAAAGAAGAAACCACATAACAAACAAAAACCAAAACAACACCCTAAATACAGAGCCTAAAGGGAGAATGAGGGTAGATCTGCACAAATATGCAGCACCACTTCCTGATCCAAAACTACACGAAACCTCAGACATTTCAAAAAGTGATACCAATTCTATCAGGTCAAAACCAGAACACACTTGCTTTGGCCTGGGTGTTTTTTATCAGCCTCTCTTCAGCTAATCACTTTTCTTTTAATCACAGCTGAACTTCGTCTCTGATTTAATTCTTCCCTTAGAGGATCTACAAAGTGTTCTCTGCTATGTCCCTGTTTATTTCTCCACCCCAAGAGCAGAAGACATGACAGTGTGGTATAAAAGTTTTATTGGCCTGTATTTTGGCTGACCAAATTACTCATGAGCAGTGAACTCATGAATAAGTTATGAAAGTCATTACTACAAGTGCCAATAAAACCTTTTTTATATGGGATCGCCGTATATTCTACATATGCAACTTATTTTACAGGACAGGCAAAACTCTGTATAAGACACTTTTTACAGAGTCTTAAAAATTTTTATGGGGACCATTTCTTCTCTCCTTGCAACTGCAAACCAGGCTTTAATTAAAATAAGCCAAGCTGCACTGTGCTCAGAGGTACAGAAAATTTAAAACATCTCTCAAACTTACTGCTGTCAGCTTTTACTTTCTCAGAACTCACAACCCACCAGAATCTGAAGGAAGTGCTGTCACCCTGGAAAATCATAGCTTTCCTTTTCCTATATGTGGAAACATCTGGATACAATTCTGGATGGTCATGTAGTTAGAAACCTTATGTTTATCAAAAATCCAGGATCAAATATGGTATGTTCTGAACATTAATCATTACAGTTTTCTAATGGAGGGGAAATGCCAAAAGAAAGAGAGAGACATGTTAGGTAAAACTAGTTTTATCAGAAAAATACCAACTTCCTAATGATACTTAAAATAATCAAATCCCAAGAAGACAAGTCAGATATCCTCATTTATACTCTCCTATCCTGCTCCATTTTCATCTACCCCACAACTACAGGACAACAAGAGCAAGAAGGATGAGTGTGTACAGGTACTTTTTTTCCCCCCAAGATTTACAAACCAGTGAACAAAGTCGTGATGGAAAAGATGCTTCTTGATACATGAACCTGCTCAGCACTGCTCTCAGAGTTAAATGCTTGCAGGTATTTTTTTCCTTGCTGAAATGTCACACAAAGGCTCAAATCCCCAGGAGTTGGTAATTGGCATTGTTTTCAGGGAAGCTGCGGGCACACAGGTTGCAATTAAATATAAATATAGACAAATACAGCTTTTTCCATCTGAATGGGTTATCTACTTTTTTTTTTTTTTTGTCAGTAAGGAAAAAAGCCAAGAATTTATCAGCACCCAAGATAGAATTTGAGCTCTGAAAGTGCTTCCTTTCCCTCAGCAGCAGAGGCTCTCTCCACAGTGCACCACCACCTTTTTGGCTAGAGGCAGGCAGAGGTGAATGCAGCCCACAGAGGCTAATCCAGGCTGCCAGCTCCACACACCACCATTTACATACATGCAAAATTAGGCACCAAAGACCTCTTAAACTCAGTAACATCATTAATTCGGATCCTGCCAGGTCTGTGACTGCAGAAGGCACATCAGCAGTGAATTTGTCTGTGATTTTCTCTCTAACAGGAGCAGCATTCAGTCAATGACAGGGCTTCTGCTGATGCTGGATCTGCAGCATGGAGCACATTTTAACATATTTGCTAATCATGTAAAGATATTTCCTGGTGACTTTTTTTCAGTTATCAGTTGCAGCACTGCAATACCCTCTGCTTGCCTGTGCTGCTTTCTGAAGTGATTTGCCACTGCTGTCAAAATACCAACATATCAAAGAGCAAGAGTGTAGACATCAGCAGTCCTTGGTGATTGCTAGTTCTGTGTCCCCAGTGTAATTCTTTCCCAAGAAGTTTACAGGCACAATTTACTTAAGCTATTAGTTCTCATGTTTTGCCTTACTACCTTTCAAACTCTGAGATGTCAGCTGGACTCTCGTGCTCTTGGCCCAGGGACTTTCAAGATACTCAGCCAGTGGGGGAAAGCAAAGAAATGCCAGACATGTGCCATGCTCCTCCTGTTCTCCTGGCTGCTGCATGGAGCAAAAAGCTCCATCCTCCAGCCAGAGCCCCAGGGTCCTGCTGCAGAAGGGGGGTCCTCATGAAGCAAGACGGGGGAGATGTGACAGGAAATAAAGGAATGGCACAAAGTATCCAACAGCAAAATGAAGGAAAGCTCTGGTAAAGCACTCCCTGTGCCCAGGCAGCCAAGGCAATTCAAGCCTAGAAAAAGTGGGCTGCTGCCTAAAGAGCCAGCAGGACATCCTCCCTGAAACCAGTGGGAAATGCTCACAGCACAGGACAGCAGGGATATGTGGGGAGGGGACATTCTACACTAGGATTTAGTGGCTGTGAAGAACTAACGGGGCTGTACTGGCACAGACTGAAACCTGCTGGACAGCCATGTGTACACTTCAATGGATCCTGACTGATCCTCATGCAAATTCAGTGTGTGTCCTTTATGTTTGTAGTAGGAGGAAGCAGTTGGGGATTCACAGGCCAGGGCAACACAGCATCCAAGCTCTGTGGGCACACAGAGCAATTCAGATTATTTTCATAATGGCTGTTCCCACCAGATTCTTCTGAAAACGTGATCTCTAATCCTGAGGTTTTTTTTCCAACCTGCTGTCTTCTAACCTGCGCTTTGCCTCTTGATCTCCATCATGTGTCAGTGGTTGACTTCTTTAGGAATTCCCTTTTTTCTCCAGTTAAAGTGAAATGACAGGGAACTGCACAACAAGGGAACAGAGCAGAGCACCGATGGTGCTGAACTGCAAAAGCTGGAAGCACTTGGGAAGAGGGCTCCTTCAAGCATCTGTCACAGCAAGCTCTTATCATCCTCAACTGAGGTACTTACATCTAAACTTGGCAAAGGAGGGGAAGGAAAGCAACATGAAACAGCTGAGTTACAGAGCTTTAGCAGGAGTTAAAGGAGGAGGTACAAAAATTGTTAGTGGGAAGGGAAGAACAGTAGGGAACTGGAGAACTGTGGAAAATAACATTTATCCTAGCTGGGAAGCAAATCAAAAAAGCTTGTTTTTAAAATTCACCAAAAGTTAAAAAATCCAACCAAACAAAAAACAACAGTAACAAAAACCCCTCAAAAAGCCACAAAACAAAGTACCCCCCCAAAAAGCAACAAAATAACAAGCTATGCTTGAAAAATTAATGTTTAGAACTATATGATGCAACTAAGGAATATCTGGACATCCTAAATATTAGACACTTCCTCCAAAACCTGACTGATATTTGGGATGGTGTCTTGCTCTCTAAGCCCACTCACTTCAATAATACAATAAAAAAGACATACAAGACAGACAACTTTCTTCTTTTATGTATATTGTTCTGCAGCCTCACCCATGGCTGCCGTTTATTTTGTTCTGTTCAGGTGTGGTTGTACCTGCAGCACAGTTCAGCAAAGCCCAGCCTGGCCCAGCAGATCCAGTGCAAAGCTGAGCAGGAACCCAGACACCAAAGCAGGAAGGCTCAGCACCCATTCACTCACCCTGGGCTCAAAGTTCAAAGCCAAGCTACACTGTCACCTGTGCCCCACACACTGACATTGTGTTTTGCAGTCCTAAAATGCTGTTTTCTGGTTTTCCCTCCCAGTTTCACTTGCACTGATCTGACGTGCACCCATAAAGATGGAAAATGAGTTGGAGGATGTGGAAAAGAAGTTAACATTTTACTTATGCCATTTATATTTATACCATGGTGACCCAAAATAAATTCCTCATATAGATGTGGCTGTAAACACTGACTATATTTATGCCAATTATTCTGACTCACTCATTGATTTTTTTTTTTAAGGTAATTCTTCATAGTTTAACACTTCCCTGAACTTTCATAAAATCCAAGAAAGTCCTGCCTGTCAGCAGGGGCAGCCACTACTCTGCTTGAAAAGAAAAGATACTGAGGGACCAGGAGTTAAGTAACCAAAGTTGGAACAATAAAGGGGAATCAATATCACACAGATGAACTGATCCAGCTTGTGATCATAGTCTGTGGTCAGTCTTAAGCAATGCGTTTGGGGAACAGTCCTTCAGAGATGTCAGCAATCCTTGTCAAAACATAAGCAGCTCAGGAAAACACAAATCCTTCTCCCAGGAGACTGAAAGGAGAGGCACTGAAAATGCCCATGATACACTCCCTATGTAGGGCAGCACTTTCAGACTCCACAAAGGTTTTTCCAGCCCCTGGGGCTGAGACAGGCATGGCAGGCAGCAGCTCTGCCTGACCTTCCTTCAGACCAGCAACCAGCCCCTGCCTGCTTCTGCTCTGAATCTGGGGCACTTTATTCACCCCTCCCAACTGAATGCAAATCTCTGCCCAGAAAACCAGACTGAGCCACGCTCAGCCAGGGCCCCCCAAGGCAGTTGGTTTGTGACAGAGCACATACACATACACACAGAAGAATCTACTCTCTGTTAAGTCAAGGGTTTGCCTCAAGCCTGGAAAGGCCAATGAGTTATTCCAGATAAGGCTGTTATCTCTGATAGCTTAGGGAAAGCAGACACAGGCCTGCTGCATCCCAAGCTGCAGGCATTGATCCCTCACCCCCAGCTCTGCACTGACCCTGGCAGCCCTGCTGAAGGCACCAGGGCTCAGCACCAGGCTGGCACTCAGACCCCTGAACCCACCATATCCTAATCCATATGTGCCCGAGCAACATCCCAGACTGAGCAACAGATGGCTGAGAACAGCTGTCTGTGAAACACTCTGAGAAACAGGAATGAGCACCCGAAGGAAAACAGAGATTCCCAGGGACTTCTCCCTCAGCAAAGGGGTAAGTTACTGCTTGATCTTCCAAGAACCAGATAAAGAACCAGATAGCAGGCAAGCTCTTCTGCTCTCCCACAGAAACTCCTTAGAAAGTGGTCAGTGTTATAAAGCTACACAAATGATGAACAGACTTTGCAAAGTGTGTTCAAGACAAAATGCGAACAACAAAAAAACCCCATCACTTTTATTCCACTCAGAATATGATTTCAATTCAAAACTGGCTTATAGTCCAGTACAAGGTGACATAAACCTTGAAAGCCGTGCCTGCAACTTCACCCTGAAGACTATTTTCACTGACTTCCTTAGAAGAAATATCTTTTATCAAACACTGTATCAACAAAACTAGATACATTTACAAGATTAAACTCAAAGGAGAGCTATTGATTTTGAATCACCTTCTCAAAAGACAAAAAGAGAGACGAAAGGAGAAGAGAAAAAGCTAAAATATGCCTGTGATAGAAGTACTGTACTTTTTCATCCAGGGTTATGTTTCTGTATGCCTGAGACAAATATGAAGTTAAACCAATGTTTAACTTAGGCAGATGTTTGCCTAGGCCAGCCTGGCTAAGTCACTTCATGCCTTTGGTAGCAGCAGGGGATGGCACCACCTGCAAACTCCAAGGGGTGCAGTCCCTGTGCACACAGGACTCTGTGGCAGCAGCTTTGGAGAACTGAGCAGAAGCAGCAGACCCCATATCCAGGAGCCCTTCTGTGTGCAGTGGGGATCCAGGTGATTCCTAACCCCACTGAAGCACAGCAGCAGGCAGGGTGGGGGCAGGAACTGGCAGCAATGCACTGACAAAGGTGCTGGCACCTGGGTTGGACACAAGCAAGGTGGGTGGCTGGACAGAGCCAGATGGGTGACAAGGCTGCCACAGGGGGAAAGCTGAAGCAAGAATGCATTCACAAACCTTCCTGCAGCTCTCAGGATTTCAGCAGGGGTAAATTCAGCTGGGGTAGGGTGGCAGGAATGCTGGAAATGGTGGCCTGCTTAGAGCAGGAGAGGAGTCTGCACAGCAGCAGGGCTCTCCCAGCCTCAGGAGCTAAGCACAGCTAGCAAGGTCCTCAGGCAGGCACAGCTGTGGGAAGAATCCCAGGCTGGTGTGGCTTGGGTGGGTGCTCACCTAATATAAATCATAGAATTATTAAAGCTGGAAAAGAATTCTCAGGTCTCAGAGTCCAACCGTTAACCCTGCACAGGCAGGGTGACCATTAAACCATGTCCCCAGGTGCCACATCCACCTGCCTTATGGACAGGGGATGTGATGCCACCACTTCTCTGAACAGCCTGTTCCAATGCCTGACCACCTTTTTAGAGAAGAAATTTTCCCTAATTTCCAATCTAAACAGCCCCCGGCACAACTTGAGTCCCTTTCCTCCTGTCACTTGTTACTGACACTGACCTTAACTTCTGGTCGTTCCAGAGAGCAATAAAGTCACACTAAGGTCTCCTCTAGGCAGGAGAAAAGGAGGCACAAAAGGAGCAATCAGAGGCAGATTTCCTGGATTTTACTGCATTTCTTTCTTTTCCACTCTGCTTTTCTTCCTCTAACCCTTTAATTAACTGATGTGCAGTAGAGAGGTCCTGTATGTTGCTACCTCAGTTGTATTTATGGCTAGTGCTAATTTGCAGTTAACTATTTTACACACAAATCCCTAGAAATGGAATCTCACTTATGTTACAGCCAGTCAGCAAGGCAACAGACAATGGACACTTCCTCATCTATTAAAAAATATGCATTTAGCCAGCTAACATCCATGATTTCCTAAACACAGCAGCCCATACACTGAGTACCCAGTGAGTACACCTCACATCCGTGAGGAGATTTGTGATAAATAGCGACACACTCAGAGTTTCTGTCAAGTGCTTTTCGATACAATTTTAAGCAACAGACTGGGATGTTTTGTTCCAAAACAAGGCTTGGATACCTCTCCAACAGCTGAGAGACCACAGAGAGCTGAGAAAGCAAAGGGTCAGGCTGTTTAGCTTCCAACAAGCTCCTTGAAAGCTCTTGAAATTTCATTTGCTTTCAAGGAAAACATTCAGTGGGGAATAGACTGACTTTTCTGACCAGCTCGTATTGCCAGCTCTGCCACCGACCCTGCTGTGAGACCTTTTGTGAAGCTTTGTTTCCCCATGTCCTCTCTGACTCTTCACAAGTTTTTCTTATTTAGAAACAAGTTCTTCAGGAGGCTTTTTCTCAGCACATATTTTTGCAAGTCTTGGCACAACTCATCTCTAATCTCTAGATGACATCAAATAACACAACTGTGACACTGCAGTGCTGAGAGCAAGAGCCAGGCAAGGTTACATCCACTAGGAGCTCTCCCCAGCAGCACCTCCACTGCTCACTCAGCCTGGGGTCAGGTCCCACACAACCCCTTCCCCATGCCTGAAGAGCCCATGCTCTGCAGACACAGACCAGACACGCTCTTGGGTGGTGTCAGCATTTAGCCAAACAGCACAAGAGAGGAAATGGCTGCCAGCCAAAGTCTTCCAAGCTTGCAAAGCATCTCAGAGACAAGTCCTTCCCTTCAGCTTCCCATGGCTGCACTCATTAATAATCCCATTTATTTCTGTGGAGGGTACACTGGTAACTTGTGTATCTTCCACAATTACAGGAATGTGGTTGGTTTTATACTAATAGCTCTTTTCCAGAAATTTGTACATGGCTGACTAAAAAACCCAAAACAAGCCAACAGAGTCAAACCCATTGATCTGAGTTACGTGCAAAACTGGATGCAGAAAAGCACAGCGGACTTAATTTGGCTTCATTTTGTGCATGATCAGGCTGCCTTAATTTTGGCAGAAATTAGCCCAATGCTGGGATTGCTGGAGCCTGTCACTGTGCATAAACAACCCTGGGCAAGAGCCTGAGACCTACACTGCATTTCTGTACTTGACAAAGGCAGCAGGAGCACATACTTCACTTCCTAGCAGAAACCACACACAAAAAGGCACAGCCCTATTTAAAGGAGAATTAATGGCACCTTTTATCCCTGCCACCAGCTCTGTGGTTGGCTGAAGAGCAGATGGCAGTGCTGTGTGCAGCAGCTCTGCTCGTAGCCAGGGCCTTTGGAAGCACGTGGCAAGGGATGCCTGCAAGGGTAGGCAGACAGCTGGCCTTAAGTGCAACAGGATTCCTGCTCAGAGCAGCCCTTTCCCCACTCTCCTATTTGGCAAAAAAGCAATGAGGTCATATGTAAACACAGTTAAGCAACTTTTTTTTACTCTTTTTAATTAACAGGGCTTTTAGAAGAACCATTCATTCAGACAAGACTAAGTGCTAGTTCAGTAATAGGGACACACGAACCCTATTTCTTCAACCACACTTATCTCTGCAACATTGCTGTGCTTTCAAATAGCCCTTCCTCAACCAGAGGGAAAGAAACTAAACTACTTTCTGTTACAAGTGCTTTCCATTTTTTTTTTTAACTTGAAATGCTGCCTAAGTAGTTGATGCAGTTCTTCTGAGAAAGTAAACATGTTAGCAATGCCTTTCACATTGCAAAGGTGATTAAGGCAGGATGTTGGACAACTTACTTATAATCCAATAAGAAACATCTTATACTGCAAAAATGGCTTATAGCAGTCTGCAGATAGTCCCTGTATTATCTGAAAAAGCCAAAAGCAGCAACACTCATGTCCCTCTTTTCTTCAAACTTTGGGTGATCTTCACCTGGGCATTTTTTCCCCCTCACAACTTATGCAACCCAGTGAGCATCTTCCAGAATTCATGGAATTACATAAAGAAAGATCTGACTAGACAATTTTCAAACTATTTGAACATGTGACTCAGACAGAAATGCAAAACAGAACAAGCCATGGAAGTTTAATATTTGTTCTTGCAGCATTTCTCTAGGCAATTCTTCCTTTGCCCCTGGTTGCGCTCACACATCTATCATTAAATATTTTCCCTGAGTGATCAACAAGCTATGAATGAGGTGACTTGTTCTGCCTGCTTACCCTCCTGCTGTAGTTTAACAAAAGCAGAGATTTGCAAAGGCAACCTGCAATGCTAAATGCCTGTACTTATTTCAGCTTCCCATCATGTAAAGGACCTAAGCCAGACATCGTGGAAATGCATATTACCATCTGTCCTACATGTGTGTTCTGAGATGTACTTGCTTGCCAAGATCACTGGATTATTTGCCATCTTCTGATTGCTGCTTATCTGCTTTCTCTGACCACTCATTGTCCTGAAGCCCTTCCAGTGATTTCTGCAAGGCTGCTTTATTAGGAATACTTTGTGTGCTGGATGCTTTCTTCTAAGTGCTTAACTATACAGATTCCATATTCTAGTAATTTATGACTGAAATCCAAGGGGAAATGTATATAATTTAACAAAGCCCCAAATCCCCTTGATTTTTAACTTTTGGGTGGTCCTTGACACCAACACCAAGCAACATCTCTGACAGTGGCTGGGAACACATAGCTACTCTGTGTGGTGGCAAATGTTCTCTGATCACTATAGTAAACTTACTGAAGGGATTTGTGCTTTGATCATAAGAAAAAAAATGAGCTTGGACTCAGTTGGTGACCAAGCTGGGGACCTGCAAGATGAACAAGTAGCATGGCAATCTCTTTCCTCATTTCCTCACGTAGTATTCCAGCTACAGAACACCTACGGGGCTGAAATGGCAATCTGAAACCTGTTTTGGTTTTTTTCCCCATCGCTGCAAATTTCCCCATGACTTCTTTTAAATACATTCCCTACTATAGCAACAATTATTTTTTTATGCTTTTCATAATAACTGAGAAAATCACTGCCATTCATTGCCTTTGTGGTAGCTGCACAAAAGGGAAATATTGATTTCTTTGCATATTGTTCAGCTTGGTATTACTGCTTGGTGTGTTTCTGCTTTCATCTCTCATCCCCACTGTATTCTGTTTCTAGTAGTCGAGCACTACTGAGCATTCTCATACCTACATGATCACATTTGGCTCCAAGTACACTATTTGGGCATCTGGAAAGAGTGACTGCTTTTGTAATGCATGTGCTTCCCACAACCCTGAGTTGGCTGAAAATATCAGGATTATAAACATCTTTTGTTGAGCTTTGCAAGGAAAAAAAAAAGGTAGAATTATTAACTTCTGACACACGTACAACTCAGAGTAAGGTAGATCATAGAAGAGAGAAAAATATCTATTAAAACCTTGACCAGCTGTCCTCCCACCTGCTTTGTCTTTTTAGACAGATTCATCACATGGTTTTATTTGCTCAGTACCATTCTGAATCACCAGACACAGTGCAGTGCACTTTGGACCCTAGTAAAGCTCTGCTGTCACCTCTGAAGCCACTGTCCTGGCTGCCCTCTCCTCCTCACTGAAACGATCCCCAGCAGAAGTTAAGCCAGCCAGCTCTGCACCATGTTCCTCACATGCCTGTGGGCTTTTCTCCCTCCATCAGGTGGAGAACATTCCTGGATGCCTGTGGTGAGCAGGAGCCCCCCATGGCACAGTTCACCCTGACGCTTGTGCAAGGGATGACAGCAGAACAAAACTGTTCCAGCCTCGGTGAGAATGTACCTATCACAAGGAATAACACAGCCTCGGGCTCCTTGTCAACAAAAAGGAAATACAGCCCACAATGAGTTTGAAAACCTTATAAAAATTAAATGCTATCAGGAAATACCAGCCTGTCCAAACAAGAAAGAAAGAACTCTCCCTTTACACCTCTGCACAGGCCACCCTGCCTGTGCCTTGCCATCTGCACAATAATGAGGAAAGGTTTTGATCTTCTGCTGCATGTGCCCACCAGCATTATGGTGTCTGAGAAACACTCATCTATTAGCCAAGACATGAGTAATATCCACAAGATGTAGCCTAAGAGGCTGAGAAGCTTTTATTGTTGATATTACCTGCCAGAGTGAGGCCTTGCTTCCCAAAAATAGATTGAGGAAAATCAAAGCTCCTTCCAGTGCAGACAACATCTGGAGCCATTTGCAGCTAATAATTTTGGAGCAGAGGCAGGAAGAAAGAGCAGGTTTTTAAACGCTCAAGGTAAATATTTATTTGTTTGCCTAGACCCTGCATGAGTTGTAACTTCATCCGATCCCACCTTGGTCAAGGGTGGGTTACACCTAATGCAAGCAGCTTCCTGGGTCAATTGATGGATTTTCCACACATCTCACAATCACAAAATTCTATCTGTCCTGGGATGAAACTCACCAGCTGCCATTCTCACTGATACATTCCTGCTTATCATTTAGGCAATTTTTAAGTTATTGTGCCTCATCTGTGCTGGGTGCAGCCCATGCAGAGGGACTCTGCTTTGCCCCGGCACCACTGCCCAGCCCTGAGCTACCATCCCTGCACTGGTGAGTGCCAGGCTGCAGCTTCATCAGGAGCTCTGCCATGGCATCACACAGCACCAGGACAATTACTGACAGGCACTTTGACAAGTTCAACAAATGCAATTGTCCTTGTTTTTGACTTGTACTGCACACTCATTTCCCCCCTTTATTTTAGCAGTTCCAGATAAGCTTCGACTTCCCCAGATTTTTGCTTCCTTTGAACCACACTGCTCCAATTATTGCTACAGTCAGTGATGCTGCAGTGTTTATTTTGCATCCTTTTATGAGCATGTCTTGCGTATACAGTGTTCTTTCTTGACTATAAAAGACTCAGCCTTTAATTTGAGAAATGTTTGTAGTTTAGCTTTTATCTTTGAATTTTGATGGTTTCTTTAAATCTGTTAAAATAGTTGAAGAAATGCATTACCATTTCTATCCTTTTATTTAGATTATTTCTATACGGACTATGTAGCTGCTGTTGGGTTTTTTCCTCCATTTTTCCTTAACCCACCCCTCAAAACTTCCACTTGCAGTTCAAAGTGTTGTTTGTACATTTTCCTTATCTCCTTGGCCTTCTCCATAATTTTTAAGATCAGTGAAGAACTTACAACTCAAAACTCAAACAGACGCCACAACAGCATCATAAAAGAGAAAAAAAAAAAAAAGATAAAGGGGGTCAGAGAGAGGAACAAGTTGTCCCCGAGTGGGAGGTTCTCCAAACCAATGTAATCTGCACTCTCTCCCCAGGCACTGCAATTCTTTGCTTCTCCCATTAACAACAGCTGAGGTACAAATAAAGTGACACATGATCCATCATTAAAACAGGAAATAACCACAACTATTCCCCACCTGACTTTGAAAGCAGGACCTTAATAGAAAAGAGAGCGACCAAAGTCAGTCCATCATATATTGAACCAACAGTGCTAAATTGTAGCTCAGGGTCCCTTTGCTCTGTCAGAGCCAACACCCATTGCACAGTTTCAAAAGCAGGTACCTAAACTTCCTGTGTAGGTACATGGGAATCACAGAGACTATTCAGGGCACCACAGTTCAATGCTGACAAGATAAACCCACACATTTTTTGGTGCCATCTAAAGTTGCCATGTCAGTGTCTGCCCTCCAAAAAGCCCTCAAGAGAATGCTCTTCACTTACATGGGACATGTTACTGCAAAGCAATGGAACATACCTGCTGCTTCTAAATGCACTGGCCCTGCCAGAAACACCATGGAAGTAAGATACTGTTCTTTATTAAAACAAAGAAGTTCCCAGATGTCATGCCTGATGTTAAATTTTCTTATCTGTGGAATTCTCCCATGTTATTCCATGACTGAGCAAATCCTTCTGCACTATACCCTCATAAGATACAACGCTGTGGGCCCTGGGTCAGCGATGGGAGGAAGAGGAAGCTGTGCCTTGCCTAGCACAGACCATAGCATGAGGACTTGGCAGATTCTGTGAGCCTTCTGCAGGGCACCTTTCCCCCTCAGTTTATTTTACACCTGTGCCAAGGAGCTTTTTCAATTCTGCACTGGTCCTGAGTTCTGGTTCGACAACTCTCTAAGCTGAAATTATTTATTTATCTAGAGAGCAGCTCTTTCTGCCCTGTTGAAAACATCCAGTTCCTACCTGGCCTTATCCTGTAATAGGGAGGAAAGGACAATTCATCTCCTGGGCTCATTCATTATTCATAGATCTCTAATGAGACTCCAGCTGAAACAGCCAATCTACATCAGGTAGACAATGACTACTGCCAGGAGAGGACCCAGTGAGACCAGGGGTTCATTTCACTCAGTGCTCAGCTCATGGCTACAGCAGCACTAGAAGCTGAATTCACACTGAAAATGCTGGAAGTTAATTCAGCTCTGGGGGCTTCTAAAGAAGAAAGAGGAAAAAGCTGAAACCAAAAGAGCCTGAAATTAATTTTCTAAATATATCTGGGATCTGTGCAGAGAATGGTAATTCCCAGAGAGCTGGGGAGTTCTAGGATTTTGCTTTATTCCAGTTTGGAAATGTTTCAGGACCCCAGAGAACCAGACAAACTTTTTCAGAGTTTTTGGATTTTTGTCTCCCCCTCAACACAGATGGAGTCAGAGGACACAGACAGACAGCTGACCTGGAAGTCTTGGAGCTGCTGCCTTCAAGGAGATCATAATCTTGGGGTCTTACACAGCAAAGTAAACTGGTAAAGAGCCAGAGAGGACTTGGACAGTCTCTCAGCAATCAAAATAGTCCCCGGGAACAATTCTATCCCAAAGAACCTGCACACACTGACAAACCACTGCTGCACAGGGGGATTTTGTACTGGGTCTAATGACACTCAGGGATCAACAGCACTGACCCACTGTCACCAACTTCTGCAGAAGATGCTACCTCTGGAGTGCTTCTTCAAACACAGAAACATCAAGGAAATGTTTCCAGTCCCTGCATAGGCATTCAGAAACCTTCCTTCCAGTGCCACTGCTTCTGCTTGTTTAAGGTTTCACTATCAGGATCACTGTAGAGAAAGAAACAGAACTTTGAACACAAAGGAAACCTCCTGAATCTTTCTAATTATCTTACAAGGTCAGAGTGTGGAAGGACCTCTGGAGCACCTCAACTGGAGTCTCATTTCTCTGTGCCCCAGACAGAGCCCTTTGAAGTGCTGCCATTCCATTTCATCTGACAACTGCTGACCATCAGTGCCACGAGCACCTTTGAAACTCCAAGCTGTTCTTGACAAAACCCCCACAGCACCATCAAATGTAGCTTATGAAAGCTTTCCCAGTAAACACAGTCATTTGTCACTGCTCTCCCTCCCATCAGCCCTCGGCCAAAGCAGCAAGCATTTTGCTTCTGTTCTTCCCTTTCAAAGGGAAGTTGTGAGCACAAGTAAAAGTGTGAGGCTTGACTGGGTTAATCATGTCAAGAAAAGCAGGAACAACCACGACGGAGCAGAATGGCACATGTGTTTGCCACGGCCAAAGGGTAAGGGCAAGGCTCCATGACCCCCTAAGGCAGAAGGGGGACAGGGAAGGGTTACACTGAGCTCAGACCCTGCTCTCAGGTACAGCTGAGGCACCTGTGGTGAGCTTGGTCTGGTTTGCCTCCATGGCCAGGTTAAAAACCTGGCAGAATCAGTGACAGCCTCTGGTGAGCACTTGGCTCCTGTGCACCCAAAGAGAGAAATACAGACAGTGCCCACTTCCATTTAATTCACCATTGTCTGCTGTGCCCAGGAACAGGTTCTGAGAAGGCCCAGGTGAAGGCAGGTCAAACAGTGCCCAGAACCCTTCTCTGGATTTACAGTGAAATCTTTCACACTCATGAAAACCACTATACAGTCACTCCTCAGCATGGTTTTCCCTCAGAAATTTCCTTTGTTCTTTTTCCCTCAGAAATTAGCATGCACCAAGTGACTAAGTCTATTAGAGAAAATTGACCTTCGAGTCATTTAGCTAAGGATTTGCCAAAGCCCAAAGGTATTTATTATTCTTATAAGCAATGAGGCATATGGTTGACTTTTCCAAAGGCCATTTCAGAAAGACAAGTAAATGACCATTCCTTGAAATGGAAACAAGAGATATTTAAGAACCTTTAGTCCAGATCTGGGAAGAAGATTTCATCATAAGGCTATGCAAAAATGCACGAAATGTGGAAAATTAACACTTGAGAGACCCAGTGCTGTGGTTCCCAGAGGATGCTACCACTCCACCCATACTGCTCAAGTACTGAAAGTGCCAACAGATGGGCAAGTGTTTGTCAAGTGGCTTTCATACCTCTGCTCCAGAAGTTAAATGGAGATGATCTAGCAGAAATAGAGAAGGTTCTTTATTTAAGAGGGGCCCAAGGTCTAACACAAAAGCCTGGAGAAATTTCAGTTTGAATGGAGTGAAGTTTGTAACTCAGATTTGAAACTGCAGGAGGTTGGATTAGACAGTGGATTCTGAATTTTCACTTTTTATTTTTCTTTACCAGAGATCAAATGCTGTCTATAAAAGACAGTGCTTTGGCAAAAGCACAAACCAAAAAAAGATAATTGACAGAATTTTAATCAAAGCCAAACACTGTTTTTTTACCAAACAGTAAAAGAGTTAGCAAAGGAAGATAAAAGATTCCATATCCTCAGCCTCAAACCTGAGCAACACCTCTGTATTTGACAATCTTCTAGGCTATGTCAAGAATGTCAGAGCTTCTGTGCACAAGAACAAGGTAACTAAGACAAGTTTAAGGAAAAAAATCATAAAAACCCTTTTGTTTTTTTCAGCACTATTTTGATTACTTATCTCTATTTTGGAAGTCAAGGAAGGCCAAACTTGCCTTAAAGAGAGTGTAATAGACTTGAATTGTAAAGTGCAACATCTGCATTTGAAAACAAAACTCAGTATATTTAATGGACAAAGTCATTTAACAATTTCATGAGTGTGGGCATCAGTGGGTTTTTTTGTTAGTACAGTAAGTCATTATTCTCAGAAAAAACCCAGTGCTACGTTTTTACATGGACATAGAATAATAGATGTTCTTTGGATACACTACACTCAGCTGGCTGCCTGTGCCAGAGTTGCTGCTGCCCAGTATAAGGGCGACTTTCCCAGAATTTACACAGCCTCGGTTAAATAAAGAGGGCCAATAATATCCAGACTAGAAAAGTGCACAGAAGCATGAAACGATGCAAAAAATCCCCGTGCTCAGGGGAAATCAGAGCCCTGTTTCTCTACATAAATATGTTCTGTGTAGTGATGTCACACATTTCATATAAAAGTCTTTTTTTTTTGGCCACATTAAAAAACTCCTGTGAACAGGGTTTGCAACCTGCTTGGCCAGTGAGTAGTCCGTAAGTTCAGAGCCCAGCAGCTGATGCCTTTTCTAACAAATAAACTGTGCTGCTCTTGTATTTCCAGTGCCACACCCAGTCACCATCAGCAGCTACATAATCTTCCCAGCCATAGACAGTGACACTGACCTGCCTTGGAGGGCAGAGAAACCTCCACTGCTGAGCTTCACGCTACAAACAATTATGTTTTGTCATGCACTCAACAAGAAAGAAAGAATGCCAAAGCATGTTAAAATACTACAAGTGAAACACAAGCATTATGGTTCTACACAACAGAAACATTCACATGACATGGAATATTCCAGGCATGACCTGTTCTACACACATTTTGCTCCAGTGAAAGCATTAAAAATGCACTGGGGTGCCAAAACAAAACGCACCAGTTCCTGTGGAATATCATTTGCTGCTTTCACAGAGACATTTCTTCACCAGAAAATAACACTTTGTAAAAGCTCAGCTACTTATGGAAAGAGAGTCACTAACAGCAAGTGTTTTTTTGCTAGGTTTTTTTAAATATTAAAGTTGAAAGAGTGGAATATTATGACCCTGCTAAACACAGCTCCTTTTGATGAAGGAGAACATATTTCTTTTTCCCCCTCAGAAGATAGGTTAAATTAGAGATACAGAAACTAGAAACTAAGTGCTGTAAATTATTTGACTTCTATATCTGCTGGGCATCTTGAACTCCTTAAAGTTTCCAAAACAAGCTGTCCATGCTAATCTGAGACCCAGAACTAAAACCTTCTCATTTATTTTGCATTGCAGATTCATTTCAGCAACCAGTTCTGTTGAAAACAGAATCAGGCCTGTTTGTTGACCTGAGGAGCAACTCTCATGCACAAGATTCTGCATGGCAAACTAAGCCCATTTCATCCCATTTCCACTGGAACAATTACTTGGGATTTTTAGGAGTCACTTCCCCTGCTCTGTGTTCATGATGCAGTCACTTGTGAGTAACTCCGGATTAACTTCCTTTGACTCAAGAAGCTCGTTAGGTGCTGGCATTACAGTTTTCTTTGAGTTGCTAATCTGGTGATGCTAATTAAGGCTTCCAAAGACTGTTGCAATATTCTGATTACAGCAGCTACAAGTCCTTTAAATCCATTTACCGTAGAACAAAGCAGGGTTTGCGATCCCTGTTTCTTGGCACTACACTCACAGCAGCATGCTACCGCTTCCCCATGGCAGGATTACTGTAAAATTCCAGCCATTAGACAGACAAAAGAGGATAAATTGAGTATCAGGGTCATTTTAACCAACCCTGCTCCTGGAAAAAGCATTCTTTCAACTATGCATCGAGCTACTGTACCCGTTCCAGGCACCCCCTGGATGACACAATGTTCTCCTCCCACCTACATCCTCCTGCTCTAGATCCAGCCCCAGAATTCCTCCTGGTCCTTGGGTTATTACTCATGGCAAGAATAAATTGGTCTTTCCTGGACCTCTCCAGCAGTTCAAAGCCACACATCTCCATCACAAAAATGTGCAATGGAGTCAGTCTCTGCCAGCACAGCCGGGTGCATGTACATTTCCTAGGAAATACAGCTTTGAGGAACAAAGTGCTCTTTCTTTCCCTGAGATTTTATTAATACATTTCATTTTGCAATTTCTAGCTAAACTTAATGCTTCTAATCTAATATACTCCAAAGCCTCTGGTTTTCTTGCCCACAGTGCTAAAAAGTGGCAGGTTCTCAGTTAATAGTAGGTGATTTGGTTTCAGCTCATGGACTTTTAACCATCTCCTTCATAGCTTTTGCAATCTTTTCTGATCTGGCAGAATTCAGATGGCTTCGTGTTCACTTTACCTATTTTTGCCAAATATGCCTTGTTCTCAGCACAGAGCTCAACAAGGGAGCAGCAGAGTGCAGACAGGACAGGGAACTTCATTCCCTTATTTCCATCACTGTAATCCTGCGTGACCTACTTCAGCTCACAGACCCACAGAACAATTCTGCAGGTCTTGCCACTACAAACTGGGTTAAAAAAGAAAACTCTCAGAGGAGCCAGCTGAAAATCTGAAGGAAAACCCCCACACATTCAGTGTGTTCAAAACAATTTGTTTTTATTTCAGCTTCCCAATCACAAATTCACTTATATTTCAAACTGGAAAGCTCTCCTGAGGTCCAAAAGCTTCCTTTCCATATGTGTTAGATCTAAAATAAAATCCACTACAGTGTGAAAAGGAAAATGAAATGCAGTGCAAAGTGTATGGCTGGTAACACACCAAAGGGCTGGAAACCAGCATTGGAAAAGCTTTTTTAGCAGTGCTGAAAAGGAGAGGCAAGGTAAGTTTGTGGAGCATCAAAACTCTTCATTTACAACCAAATAAAATCATTACCTGGCACACAGCTGTGAGTAAAGGATCAGGTGAAGTTGTGGGAGGGTATTCCTTTAATACAGCAACGAATTCATTAATTAATGGCAGGACAAAAGGTAAATTGTTTCTAATCCTCTGATGTAGAACTGTCAGAGGGGAAAAAGGTGTAAAACTCAATGTTGGTAACGTGGCCCCCCACACTCCTCAGCACAGAACAAGGGACTCACAGAGAGAGCACTCCTAAATGTCAAAGTTATTAAAATACTATATAAAGCTAAGTATAAAGAAAGCCAGGTTAGTCAGGTGACCACTCCATGAATCTAATGACACTTGTCTTTTAATATTTCTCTTACTTATCTCATTTACAGTGTTTTCAACCTTGCTGTTTGGAGAAAGATGAAAAACAATAAAGAAAGGGGGAAACCATGCAAAACAAGAAAGTCCTCAGCACTGTTTCTATCCCACAATTAATATTGATTGCTTTCTGATTTTCATAGGAATTTGTCAGAATCCTGGCAGTGCAAGATTGATTTCTGTACTTCTGGGAATGGTAGGTTATCAGTATAATTGCTGCCATCAGTGCTTTTTCACAATCCTTCCTGACATTGCTGCTCTGGGGTAAATTAATACCATGTGGACTAGTTCCTCACCTGAAACAGCTACCAATGCACGGGGATTTTATTTTTATTTTTTCCCCCAATAGCAAAGGTGACACCTACTCCAGCCACAAAGTCTCATTCTTCTATTGTTACTGAACTAAAGAAGCATTAGCCAAAAGCCTAAAAACCCAAGTATCTTTCTGGCACTTACTTCTGCGGGTGGGTTTTTCCCCAGATAGCAATTGTGTATGCAGAAAAATTGCATCTTTACAACTGTTGTCCTTCCTTTGGGAGTTTAGGGAAGCTTATGCTGCATTACTGCACTTCACATGCAAATCACAAAGCAGTGAGTCAGACTGGTGCTGATCATGCAGATAAACCAAGCATGTGCTGCACTCAAACCCTGGAGGTGCTGAGAGCTCCAGGCCAAGAGGAGATTTTAGATGCTCATTGCCTTTCTGCATCAACCTACCAAAATGTGCTCAATCCCCTATCAGCTCACACCTCTGAGATCAGCTCTTCATCACCACCCTTTCATACACATGGCACCCAGATTTTCATCATCCTCAGTGCACTGGGAGAGGAGAAAGCATTCTGCAGGAACAAGAGCAGTCATACACACATGAACCAAATCCAAAGCCTAATGCCAAGCCAAGTTATTTATGCCCTTCTCTCCAACTCCCCAAGAGAAAAGCACACCGTAAGGGCTAATTGGGAGCCCATTGAAGTCACTGGGCTTTGGAGAAGGCCTTTAACTCCAACCATCACAGCTTACATGTGGCTCCCCTACATCCAGAGAGGTGCCTTGGAAACATCACACCCCACAGCAGCAAAAGTCTCAGACACTCACTTCAGCTGAGCTTTCATTCACCTCTCAAGGGTTAAAGGATTTAGGATCTCCATTGAGAAGTAATAGCAGGAGCTTCTGTGGTATCCAAGCCTTTGTAGTAGTACATCCTCTGAAACACAGCAGGTCAAAAAACCTTCCACAAAAAACCCAAAAAGGAGTTGGTGTTCTTTCTCTTTCCAATCTGAGGATTTATTAAAGCAGAAGCTTCAATATGTGAGAAAATATCAGTTGGAGAACAAAGCATTTCTCTGGACAGCATTCTAAATGGAGACCAGTGCTTAATCCCCCCAAAAAAGTCAGGACATACAGCTGAGTAGAACATGACATAAAGCCCAGCCTCTCTGCCAAAAAGGCCCCTGCCAGTAACGTGGCATCTCAGTCCCTGGCATGCTCTAAACTCCAGCACTGTTTCTGGAGACCACCCTCACAACTTTGAACGTTCACGTGGTTAATCTCAATTCCAGAGAATTCAAACAAACAAGGGGTGACAAGTCCATATATTTCTTTTGGTTCTGTGGGAGTTTGTTTTCAAGCCAAGCCCATCTCTATAATTCTGACATTTCTGTGCTTTCCTGAGAGGCTTTCAGGCTCCTCCAGCAGCCCTGTCCATGTGCAGCTGCAGCCTGGGGAAGGACAGGTTAGGAATCCATCAGGTGATAACAGGACTGGCAGCAACAATGCCCTTGCTGTGGTGAGCAGGAACTCACAAAGTGTCTGACAGGACCCTGCTTCATTCTGTGAGGCACAGGTTTGCTGTAAATCTCTGTAACAGGTATCAAGGTGGCCTGAGCCAACTCAGATAATAGAGTTTGCTGGCAGCCTAGGAGACAGGCTGAGCTGAGGCTGGACACAACACCAAGCCACCATCCCAGGGTGCACATCATCCCCTAAGCTTTACTGCTAACATGCAACCACAAATAATTCACCCTGAGCTCAGCACAGAGACACTGTTTGCAAGAAGGAGGCTCATCTGGATGTTAACAGGGCTGGGAGCAGCACTGCCAGCAGCATCTCAGCCTGCAGAGACCTCTGCACCCAAGAACTGAGGTGGCAGCAGCTGTGGTGTTAGAGTCAGACACAAATTTCCTTTCACTGTACCCCTGGCCCATCAAACATACATTTACAATGGATAAATATGTACGGCACAAACAAGTCAGAGGGATTACCAGGATTAGCCACAATCTCCTCTGCTGCTGCCAACGTTTCAGGCATTCCCTTGCATACAGCAAGGGCAGCACATCACAAATGCACAGTACCTATAAACCACATCCACCTGATGAACCAATGCACTCACTGTGAAATGTCAAAGATACATGTAAAAAAGGTTTTGATATCTGCTCCTTCCTGCTTCTTGCCAAAAGGGAAATATTGGAAACAGTGCACACCTATGAACAGCATCACAAGGTCAGCCACTCCTGGGCCCAGCTCCATGCTGCAGCTGACAAACCAACTCCAGCATGTGAACCTCTTTCAAGTGAAGCCTTGAACATGGTCAGGTTTTTCCTGTTGGCTCTCCAAAACACCAGAGGCCCGCTCACTTTGGAAAAGTTTACAGAAGCATCGAGCTATTACACCAAGTTTCTGCTGTCTGGAGGACACTGAGGATTGCAGAGCCCTGTGCCACCATCTGGCAGCTGATGTTTCACACCCCAAACCACAGGAGCATCCCTCTCTAGGATGGAGAGGACCAGAGGCTGCTACCAGCACTGGAGGTGAGCTTCAAACCAAACAGATATGAGTTTCTGGGTTGGTTTTTTTGTTTTGTTTTTTTTTTTGTTTGTTTTGGGGGTTTTTTGGCTTGGGATTTTTTGCCTTGGCTTTTGGTTGGGGGGATGTTTGTTATTTTGTGGGGGCTTTTTTGACTTTGAGAACTTGCCACATTTTGCTCCAATCCATTACACTGTGAACACATAACTCAGGTAAGCATCTCACAGTATTTGAGGTGACTTCAGGTATTTTGGTAACAAGTGAGTGTGATAAATTAGACAGAGGCTCCTGTTCCTGAAAACCAGAGAGTTTTATCTTCCATAAAATAAAGTAAATGCTCTTCTATAATATATAGGCATGGACAACACATCCACACCCACCCACCGTGTATTTAACAAATAATACCTAATTTATTAATACTCTACAGTAGTTAGACTTGTCTAGTGAAGCATTAATGTAACATTCCTCAAACATAGTTCTTGTTCTGCTTGGTCTATCTGGTAAATGTTTGGTAATCTATCTCAGTGAAGTCCTGTCTGTCAGGGGCTGCTGCCTCACTCATGCTTTTACTGGACAAGGCAGGCAGCAGCACTGGGAGGTACCTGCCTAGGAACCCTTCTTCCTTAATTATAAATGAGAACAGTTTCACTGATTGCAAAACTGATGTGAAATATGAATAATTAGAACTAAAATGAAGTATTTGTGGTCAGCATTTAACAGTACATAGAGAAATAGCAATGCTTAACATGAGCTAGAAATATTGCCAGTCTGTTTCCTACACTAAGAGTGAGTGCAAGGTTTTCACCATGGATTTGATACTGCAAAATTGCAGGATAATCTGCATGGAAACATATGGCTTAATTTTTGAAATTTATTTCTGCTGTAGGTACCTCTTGGGGTCAAATTTTTGAGTTTTTTTTTTCTCCTAATAATTTTGGATTTTACAACCTAGGTTAATTTTATGTCTTCATCCATCTTACTATAAATGAATAATAACTAACTTGATAGACATGTAACATTATTCACCAAGGATGTTTTCAAAGAAAAGACTTCATTAAGAGTCCCTCAGTGGAGTTTGTTGTGTATTTTCCAAGATGCTGGCTGTTCATGTATGTTTTGTTTTTTCAAGGAAATGGTAAAAAAATATCACCTTTATTTTTTTCTATGAAAACCACAAAAAGGCTCTACATTCCTCTAAATCAACAAACCTCTACCACACTTCACTGCAAGACTATAGCCAAAAACAATCCACAAGGACTACCTGTGTAGTCACACACACAGAGGTCCTGGCACAGCACCCCATCCAAAACCAGCAGGTGACATAACATTCATAGTGTTTTGGGAAGTTTCTGGAGTACACATCCCTTCTGATAGGTGGTTTCTGGTACACTGGCTGTGCAACTGGTGCCCTCCGCTCTGGTATCAGGGCCTTTGATCCTGACCAGACCAACCACCTTCAGCTTGAAGGAGCAATGCCCGAGGCAAATCACAATGACTAGAGAAACACAGCAGTGCCTGTGGGGGTAGGGTTGGCACAAACAGAGCTCTCACAGTGTCACTTTTTTCTGAATGTTTGTTAACAACAGCATGAAGTTCCTCAAAAGCATCCAAGTCCTTCTGAGAAAACTTGAAATACAAATCCAGGCATTTCAGCACACTGGGGTTTAGGGTGGATTAAGAAAGAAAAAGGCAGAAAGAGAAATTATTTCACTTGATTTTTTCTTGCTGTGACTTCAACCAAGACCAAATATTAGAGAATAGGAACTACTGAGACAAGTTCTCCTGGACAAGCACAGATGCCACTGCACAGGGAGGGGTGGCAGGACTGGGTACAGCCATGAGACCTCTGGGGCTCACACTGGCACAGTTCCAGCCAGGACCACTGGGTCCTCCCCCAAACAGCATCTGTACATGGAGGGAGCACCTCTGAACAGCTATGAGAACCTGGAAAAGGTTCTGCAGTTCTTCAGCAAAGCTACCTGCAACAGTGTAAAAGAAGGGAAGAGCTGGATGGGAAAGTCAAATTAGCTTTGACCCTACTGCAAGCTTTGTTCTTCCACCAGCATGAGCCCTCCCTGCAAAGGGCAAGGCATTGCTTAGCTACTACACCTAGACTTTGTGTACTTCCTAATAATCCACTGCCATCTCCTACTGGAATTCCAGTGTAAGAGTTCCTAAATGGCCTCTAAGTGCTGCAAATGGGGTTTTTTTCCATGCAGATTATTAGCACAATTTCTTAAAAACCAAACTGCACTTGGTATGTAAGCTTGCACGGGTTGGCAGCAGAAGCTATGAAGCCAGGGCCTGTGGATTTAAGAGGCAGGATTTGTAATACACAAGAGGTAGGAGTGTGCATGGTGTGCTGATGAGCAAGGCCTGTGTGGAGCACATTCTCTGGTTTTAGCCCTGTCCGGATAAGGCACAGTCCTTGAGTCCCTTCTTCATGAGGAGAATAGTAGAGTTTCTCTGGATTCTCAAACAGTTTGCCCTTCAGAGACACAAGTGCTCCTACACAAAAAAATGGGATAATTTTTCAGAGGAGTTTGAGAGCTGTAGACAATTAGCTTCTCTTTTAGAGCAAAGACAAGTCTCCTGGCTGGAAGCCAAGGTCATTGCTAATCAAAGAACTAGACACAGAACATTAGGAGAGGAACCTACTTTTCAGGGAGTCAATGCCTCTTGGCGTGTGGAAAGAAACAAATAGGGATTTCATTTGACATCTCCACTTTTTAGTGAGGAGAAAAAGGGACCCTTTTTCTCTAGGAGGCAATGGATGCCCAATACCTTTTCCTTTGTGCAAGTTCCAGTTGACACCAAGGTGGTGTCTTGCTGTGCAGGGATGGAGGTGAGGATGTATTCTAGAGATCATATTTCCACACAGGAAATGTAACTCTGGTTAACCCCAGACCCTGGGGAAAGCATCTCCCTGCCCAGCACCTACACTGTGTTCCCACATGTTTTAAATAAACTGTGTGTGCACACAGGCAGTCACACGCACAGGGGAAAGACAGACCCTGCTTGCTGGCTACTTTAGGGCAAGAGATTGCCCATGAACTCAGCATGGAACAGTCCCATGTTTTCCATCCAGAGGCATCCACATAATATTAATAAGTACTGGAAAAGTAGAGCAGAAGAGGTGATAGCCTTTAAGATTTGGGAAAGTCTGAAGGGCAGGGTTCTTTGTCAGTGAAAGAGTATCAGTGTTTGGAAGGGACATTTACAGATCTCAGGCCTGGGCACCTTGAAACAAAGAGTGGTTCTTCTCATTTCCGTTTAACCTTGAGCTCATAATTGCTAAAGCAGCATCACCGTGTTTCTGTTGGTAATTGGCAGTCACTGAGCTGAAGATTAAGCTAGCATGAAGACTGAATTACTGCTCAAGCCTTATAATAAATTGGAAAAAATAGCTAACTAGCCTTTATTACAGCATAAGAACTAAAGGTCAAAAATGGCAGCTTCTGCTCTTTGGGTTCTTAAGTTACCTG
Organism: Alaudala cheleensis; assembly: GCA_013398995.1. NCBI lineage: Eukaryota > Metazoa > Chordata > Aves > Passeriformes > Alaudidae > Alaudala > Alaudala cheleensis. The sequence continues at coordinate 142,534 of VWYE01001342.1, read as the reverse complement.
ATGCACTGAAAATAGGATCAGTGTTGGCTTGGACATGATACAGCCTACAGCAGAGACAGAGGGCCTTTCCCAACTGCACTAATATAGGAGCTCTGACTTTTTGGGTTTTTTTCTCTGTATTTTACAGTTTGCATAAAACAATGCAGTGCATAATGAAAGGGTGTTTGGAGATTTCTCATGGAGTTCCTTACTAATTCTGCAGTTTTCTAAGGATATTTCACAGCAGTGGAAACTGGAGTTTTTGTAGCTATGTAACTCCAGGAGTAGAAGGACCAGGCCAAGACAATGGGATGTACTTTGTGGAACTGAAGAGCACTTCAGACACTGTTTTCCCCTTTCATGGAGTTAAGCCAGCAGTCACCACACTAAACCCAAGAAAGCTGCTTGAGTAAGGCTAAAAGGAGAACCAATGGACTTCATCAGCTCCCTACTCAAATGTGCTTGTAGTTGCAAGCTGTAATCTACCACAAATAGCCACATTTAGAGAATGCAATTACATGGAACAAAGCTGATGACTCTTTCAGTGCACACAGAATCATTAGGAAATGGTAACCAGTTGCAACCTATTATTTCTCTGCACCAGAGAAATAAATTGATTACGCGTCAGCTGATTTTCCGTCACACGTAAGTGGAGGTGTGCTTATAAAAACCACCCAGGCCTGCCAGCTCTAGCCCTGATGGTCACAGGGCAGGCATCCAGAGGGAAGGTAAGTTGGTTTGAGGTTGCCAAGGAGGCCACAAGAAATCCATTTCCTACTGCACACAGCACAGGTGAATACAAATTACAGTATCAGTGGAGCTGCACCAGCTTGCCCCAGAAAGCAGATTACTGTCCAGAGTTAGGGCTGACAAATGTTTTAAAATGCTATTTATGCACTAAAGCCTGATCAGACAGTTTATGAATAAGGCTAAGCTTGGTACACCTTCACTTTTTGCCATCCTTTTCCAGCAAAAAGAATATGGTTAACACTGCAGGACCTCCTGGCCATTTTTGGGGCAATTGGATTCTGACTGTGAAGTGAAGCAGTCAGAGTTTACAACAAATGCTGTCCATCAGGTGACTCTCTAGTTCTTCTCCTTTCTAATAATTAACATGGTATGTTCATTATGCATTCATCTCACCCAACAGATGAGAACTTAAAGAATCTTGGACTCACTTCAGAAGGTTTTCTGTGCAAAGGTTGGTGACATCACTGTGGGTTTCCAGGGTAACCAGGAGAAAGTTGAGGCTCCAAGTTTTACAGCATCCCAGAAGATTGTGCTTAGGTGATTCCCAAACCATAAACTGTAGTAACTAAATTCTGAGGTATTTGCTACCATTATTCAAACATCTGTTCCATTTCCTAGGAAGCAGCTATTGAATCTACTGCAGCCAAAAATGACTCTGCTGGCTTTTGCCACGAAGTTCAGCTGTTCCCAGGGATGAAGAGCTTTTATTATTCAGAAGGAAGATTCATTGAAAGCAAAGATTTGGTGCAGAAAACATTTCAGCAAAGTTCCTTTTATTTCAGTTCTGCTGTTAACTCTCAGTACAGGAATAAACTAATATCCTTTCTAAAACGTTCCCAATATTTTTCATTCTAGGAAAATTGGATTTGTTCCCCATTTTAACTGGGGGTCGGGAGGGAAGTCTTCCAGTAGTGATAAAACTCACTCAGTTTATCCCCAGACAAACTCCACAGAGGCACCATTTATTTTAAAAATTCTTCACTGAACTTGTAAAACTTAAAATATAAATTTTTTTGACCATGAATTGAAATATCAAGGTGTTCACATAGAGTAGAAACAAACAAACCAACTCAAGGAAACCAAACCAGCCTCAGAATATCACTTTAAATCAAACCCCAAACTCATGATAAAAAAGTAAAAATTTTGCCTTTAAATTAAGATAAATCTCGTGTTAGCCCATGCAGCTCAAATTAACAAAGCCACAGGGCTGAAGTGCTCCCAGACAACATCTGAGGGACCGATTCCCCCTCAGGAGCCCCAGGAACTGCCTGCAGGTCACAGCCCCGGGGCTGCTGAAGGTGCTGCTCTGCCAGGACATCGTGGGCATGGCTCTGCCTGCCAGGCAGGTGCTGCTTATCTCTGCTGCAAGGCTCTGCCCACAGCCAGCACCTTGAAAAGCAATTTTGCTGATCACTATCTGCCAGGGCTTAGATTAAGAGAGAGTATGTGCTGGTGGGGAGGCTCCAGAAATCATGATGGGCATTTCAGAGATACCAAGGAAACCTACTGCTTGCATCACCCACTCACATACAGTCCCCTTTCTCTTAGGAATCTGCAGCTGATGCATCTCAAACACCAGTTCTCTTTCCTCTGAGCTGCCTTCTTACTTGCAATAAAGGGTTAAGCACAGTCTCTTTTGGAGCAAACACTAAATTCCCCCTTGGATTCACAGAAAGACTTATTTCAACTAAGCAATTTCAAGCTTTTCAGACAAAGGAGTTATAACCAGAGGAAATTTTGCAGCAAGTAAAACCTTGGGAAAAATAAAAAAGCATTGCTTTCTAAAAATATTTAAATAAATACTTCATATAAAAAGCTTTCAAAGAACAAAACCAAATAAAACAACGCTAGAGAGATTTATTTTCCAGATATCAGGGTGGCATGGTCACAGCTTCATTACTGTCAAAAAAAGCTTAATTGCTACAGACTTTTCCCAGCTCCATCTACCTCTCACTTCCCATACAGACAGCAGTATTAAACATAAAACAGAATGGCTTCTCTTCAGGAAGTGTAATTAAATAAAATTGGGAATATAACTAAGGAAATGAGCCCTTTAAGATTCATTTAAGGAACAGCACACTGGTGCTGGGAACCTGGCAAGGACCGTAAATCCTGGCTGAAGAACAGGCACAGGGACTTCCAGAGAGAATGCTGGGAATCTTCCAGAGGCAATAAGTGATTGACAAATACAGACAGAAAATGTTACACCAACAGAGCCTCAAATCCAGAATTTGCTCAGGGAATTTTAACCCAAAGGTGCCGGGTGAACTCACACAGTGCCAGCACTTGGATGTTCATAGAAGGGAGCCCCGAAGGTGGTGGCCTAGTGTCCATCTGGTCACCAAAATCTTAAGGAAACTTCCCAGTGTGACCATTCCTGGGACTCCCTGGCAGTCCCAGCTCCAAGATTTTCACTGCTGGGGCTGAAGCCCCTTCACATCAGGTGGCTGCAGTGACCTGACAGGTCCTGCTCGACTCCTGCACACCCCACACTCAGTCAGACCACTTTCCTCACCAGCTCAACACCAGCTTCTTTAATCCCAAATTGCTCAAGGCAATATTGTAATAATAACAGTATCTGAGAACACAGACAGTATTAGGTATCAATTGCTCCTTTCTCCAGGAAAAAAGTTTCTTGCAAAGAGATAGTGCTTTCCAGAAACACCAGGCTGAATTAGAGATGTTGGAGCCAAAGCTTTTCCCTACCCTTAAAAGACCTCAGATTCAATTGACCACTGGCCTTACTACAGACAGAAGAATAAGTGAATCTGTGCCGTATGTGAACAGAAGGTGCCTCTGGTATATTTTCACTCTTTAACCTTCTGAGGCAAGAGCCGAAACCTCTATTTGTGTAATCCTCCAGGGCATCTTTCCTCATTCTACACAGAAATTGTTGGGGTTCTTTTTTTTTTGTGTTTAAGAACCATGATAACCTAATCCCGACTCTCTGTACGCTAGGAATGGCTTATTTTCTCACCATTCCCAGCCTGCAGAAGTCCCTGACTGGGGCTCTGAATCCTATAAAAGCTCAGATTTCATAGGTAGCATGGAAATCCTTTCAGCAAGATCACTCTGAAAATATATTTATATTAATATACACCTCTTTCTCTCCATTGACAATCAGCTCCCACAGTGACTTAGCAGTGACCAGCAGGGTCACCTTTGCCATATTCTAATTGTGACACCCATAATGATTATTGGGATTGCAAAAACCACAGGGACAGTAACTGACCTCTCATCTCAAACAGGGATTCCTGCTTTGAGATGAATCCAAGTGTTTTGTACCCATGAGTGGTACACACACACAGCCTCAACTTTTAGAGAGCTGATGGATAGAGAAGGCAACAGCTATGAACTGTCTCTAGCTGAAGGAAACCTGAGCCAAACCAAGCGACAGATGAGGCAATGATTCTTTATCCTGGCCAGGACAGGCAGATTACAGCAGTTAACAAGCACAAAAAAGGCATTTTGGTTTTTCATCCTGAGCAGTAGGTAGTCTCCAGGCCCAGCTCCTCCATGATTAACCTTTACAGAACTATAGGCCTTTTACACATGCCTCAGACTAACACAATCTGGTGGTTTTGGAAGGCAAGAAAGTTTATCCTCTGCAGCATTGCCTGATATTCTAGAATGGATTTGTCACTACATTGGACTACAAACATTTCATCTTCCATCCATCAGAATCACTGTTTCTCAGACAGAGACAGTGAGACTTAAGCAATAGGTGTCATTAAAGAGGCTTAATTTCCCTAATTAGCTACTGGTACAAATAAAAGTATATTGCCTAGGCACTGGAAATAGGGTTTTCCTAAGCCCACAAATAATGAAATTTCAGTTTTCCAAAGCATTGAAAGGATGTAGACATATAGTTGGTGGCAATAGCTAAAAAGATTGCAAGGTACACAAGGTGGGAAGGGGGAGAAGCTTTGAATCCAAGCAGACTAAAAGGACAACAAAACCACTTTCTAGCTTGCTCAGATTTCTAACAGCATCTGACACAGAAGCTTTCCACAAGATGACCAGCAAGGGACAGATGAGCTTCTTGCCATTTTCCATGCCTCATGAGCACAAAGTGAGCTGCGGGTCAGATTCCAGCTGGAAACACAAGCTCATTACCCCTGCACACTCCTGAGGGGAACCTCCACCTCAGTGGATTGCAGTAAGACAGCAACTCCTCACCACTGCATCCCCCCCTTTCTTTTTGAAAGCACACAGATAACCAGCAACATAACAGGCACTGAAGTCAGGTGAAACAATTCCAATTTCTCCTTGGCTACACAGCTGGTCATAGCTGAAAATTGTGCAACCCAAAATTTCAGACTTTGGGCTTAAAAAACCAGCACTGGGGAGAGCACCCAGCTCTGGGGAGCCCTTGGGCTCTATCCTTAGCACACACACATCATTCCCTAGGGAGAAGAGCTTCCAAAGCCTGCCTGTAGGGGTTTTAACTATGCTGGCACTTCAATATAGGTGTTTGAAATAAAAACACCACCACAAACCCATCTGATTCAGGCTGGGCAAATAACAGTAACTGGAAGTCAATGTCTGCTTAAAACAGTTTAAGCTTTATCATGAACTTTATTTAAAAAAATAATATTCAGAGCATCACTCAAGAAGTGTGGTGAAATATCATTACTCTCCCCAAAATACAGAGCAGCTCTGAGTGACAGGGAATTATTACATCCTTCCAGACAAGAACACCAAGACAGGTGGCTTCTTTATGAAATCTCTTCTCACAGAGACACTGGCTTAGCTCCAGGAAGTATTTTGGAGCAGAAATCTCCAAAGGAAACACTAACAAGGTTCAGAGGATGGGAACTCACCGTGGGCAGAAGCATTATGGGGTGGGAGATCTCTACAGCCAGGTAAAGCAAAAGGTAAAGTGATGTGCAGCTGGATCAAGGGATGAGGATCTGATCCAGTACCGTTTGCTACACACTTATCCCTCCCCGGAACATTTCTGCATAAACTTCAGGCCCAAATTGTGTTTTACTGACCCAGACAGAGACAGCCCAGGGGAACACTGGCACAAAAGAACAGGAGCTGGGCAGGAGCAGAGCCAGGAGTCTCTGCACACCCTCAGCCCCAGAGCTCAGTGGGGTCTTGAGGGCAGCCCCAGTGCAAGCTGGCAGGGAAACACTCAGGTCTGGCTCCTTTTCTAGTGCCATCCTCTCGAATTACCAGCACAGCCCGTGCAGCAGGGTCTGTGCAGGAACAAGTGTGGGAGGCGAGACAAAAGCCCTGCGTGCACCATGCCGGCCTTGCAGGAGGAAAAAGCCACACTTGTTCAACTTCTTAAACCTCGTGTCCTTTTGAAAGGGTCACAAAGGACGAGCCAGTTGACATAACAAAGGTCCATTTTCAAAAAAACATTTGAAGCTGTTTCTTGAAAGTGCTTCTTAGTGTCAAACTCAGTTGTTAAGAGATAGCAAAAGATCTTTTCTTGGATTAAGAATGGATTAAACTTTCAGCATCTTATCTCTTTACACGACTAAAAAAGAAATATGGATAAGCAAGTGGTCAGTTTTCAAAAGAAGCATGTTCCAAGAAAAAGATATTTCCTAAGTTTCTGGCCAAAAATAGTCCTCAATCCCAGCTTCATGCTTCAAAAACATGAATATCAATTCTTAAGGTCTAGAGGAAAACAATAGCTTTCTTTATAGATAAGAAAGTTCAAAGATACATCTCAAACAGCAGTAAAAGATTAATCAATTTTTGGCAAAGGGAAGCATTTTTTAAATATACCACAAAATATTTTTTTCTTTATTATTTAGCATGGGAAGAAAAAAGGCCTATACTACTGTGTAAGAGTAAATATTTCAATTAAACTCCACTGGGATGTGTCAGAACAACTCCAAACATATCTATATTTGAATAATGTATCAGTGAGATATCAATTATTACATACCAATAATCCAATTAAAAAATGCACTCTGAATAAACAGTCTGGCCCAAATCCAAATCTCCAGACTATTTAAACAAGCTAATGGAAACATTAGGTGTCAGGCTGCATATTTTGTTTTCTAATTAAGGTAGTATTTGGCTGACACAGAACCAATTTACATGTAAAAGCCAAACAATTAAAAAGGTCACACAGCTAAAACTTTGGCATTTCACACATGCAAATTGAGCTACCCAGCAGAAAACAAATCCTCACAGGCAAACACGAATGAGTTACACTGCACATGTAAGTTCAGAAAAGAGCCTCAGAGACATACACCCAGCCTGTGATTCCATCAAAGTCTGATAATTATTTACAATGAAACCTAAAAAGAAAAAAATATATTACCAGATTGATGGTTATGAATGGCAGATGAAGCTTGCAGCCAGCTTTCTGTCCCCTAGATCACACTGACCACTGAAGCATTCACAGCTGGGATCAATCCTGGCTGCCCCAACTCAGGTGTGAGCCCTTCGGGGGCTGCAGGGACACAGCTTCCAAGAGATGCTCCAAGGAACAAGAGACACGAAGGCTGGGCAGAAACCAGACCCCAAATGCTTCTGCTCCAGGGTGGGGAGCAGAGTTCTTTTTTCGAGCAGTGGGTGACCAGTCCCCAGGCCCCAGTCAGCCCTGCAGAGGGGCCAAGCCTCTGCCCAGGCCTCCCAACCCTCCAGTGGAGATGTCCAGAACAAAGGGGACTCTCTGACACCTGAGAAGGGATAAAAGAAAAACAAAAGAAAGCAGCAATTGCCATGTCACAGACCATGACAACTTGGTTAGTTTACCACTTCATCCAGAACTGACCCCATGGGTGAGGCCATGCTCTGGTGCAGCTGCTTTGCTCAAAACCAACCTCAAGGAGAGGCACAGGCTGAGAAACCCTCTTGCTTACACTGATGAATATTTTAATGCAAAACTGCTAATATACCATGCTCAAGGGACAAACTTGCAAATCTTTACTGGCTAAACAGATTTATCCCCAAACATTGAATTTTAGATTTTGAAATTATTTTACTATTCATTTTCTGCTGAATTGCCCCACACAAATCCCTCATCATTTTTCCTGCTCCGTCAGCTGCACAAGTATATCAGCCAACAAGAATATAGGTATTCCCAAATTACTCTGTGGAAAAAATAAGTGACTCCAGTGGAAGAAATGCTGTTTTATGGGAGCCACGTCAAATGTACAGCAGATCAACCCTTCAGGAAGGAACAGGATTTTCTTGCAGGCAAATCCCAAAAAGACACGCAAGGAGCAGCTGGAAAACATGGATAAACTCTCCTGGATAACCACAGCTGGGATTGCTGAAGTGCATGGGAAGGACAAAATCTCATCCTCCTGGGGCAGCAAGGCAGACCTCCAGCTCCAGCAAATCTTGCTGACAAGTAAATCATGGTCCACCTGCAGCCCCAGTAAGGAGCCACACCTGCTGTACAGACACACAACAGCAGCAGCACTGGGAGGAGCGGAATGCTGCCCTTGCCCACTTTGCTTTTCCTTCCATTATAATGGAAGGAATGTTCCTTCCAGATGGGGGTTGATTCTGCTTGGAACATCTGAGAAAATTGTCGCCTGTGCCTGTGACAGTGCAGAGGGGTCAAGCCAGAAGGTGACAAAATCAGGCACTGCGTGATGGATCCCAATCCACAGAAAATGATCCTCATTTACACCAGCCACAGCAATACAGCAAAGCTTTCCCTTCTCTGGGAAGTTGAGCAAGAACTGATTATGAGTGTCACAGAGAGGACAGATCCTGCTGGACAGAAAATAATTCCCTGCTCTAAAGGCTGAGATGTGGTGGCCATCTTCTTCACAACAACAGGAACACTTACACAACCCACAAACAAACTACAAAAATCCCAACTTTATAATCCCCCCAAACCTGCACATAGCACATGTATCACAACAACCTTAAAAATAAATATGCAAAGGAAAGCCAGAGAAACTGCACATTTTGTCTCTTCCCATCCAAGATTAACACAAAAATGCCCCAAACAAACAAAAAAAATCAGTTGACAGGGAAACTAAAAATCTACATAAATAACAGAACATTTTAATTTCAAGGTTTTCTGAAAGGCAGAAGAACCCTATTACGTGCCCCATTACTCAAAAGTGCTTTTGCTTTTTCAGCCAGATGGATTCACTTACACAAGACAATTCTTTGTGCTCTTAAAATTAGTGCACTTGGAACAATAGCCACTATAGAGCACAGAGGTAAAAATAAATATTCATTCCTTATCCCACTGAAAAAGGTAACATCACCTTTGTGTTTATACACTAATACAGTATTTTTAGAATATCTTCCATCAGAAGTTGCAGAAATTATTGAACTAAATTTACTAAAGAGGACTGAAATGTACAAACAACATTAGCATTAATAGAATATAAGCAATATTTACTGCAGTTTATTTAATGGCCTCTGCATTAATAGTCCTTTAAATGCATTTTTTCTCTCTATACACAGCATTAGGAGTGAAGTAATAGCTGTTTACAGTGCTGAAAGGCTTCTGTACTGCTTTTATTTTTGAACAGTTAGGTTTTTCCATGGGATTTAGGGTCTCTATGGCCCACAAAAAGCAGGCTATACAGGATATCTAACAGGAGACAAAAGCAGCTATTAAGTATTTGAAGACTCAATCTGAAATATTTTACATTATCAGAAGTCACATATGCACATCTCTTTCTAGATTATGTATTGTACCACAACAGAGACCAAAGGCCCCATGGTATGAGCCTCTGCCCAGAGACAGAATTAGGCTGAAAGCACTTAGAGTGTTTTGGGTAATAATTGTGATTTAAAGCTCTCTTTTCTGTCGTCTCTCCTTGCAGGTGGATGCAAAACTTGTCAGAAGTTTTTTTCAATTATTAACATGAAAACATACTCAAAATAATGAAACTTATCAAAGTTTAAAAAACCCACAGAAATTCAAAACAAAATGAAAACCCCCACCTTCCAAAAATATTAGGGTGGGGATTTGAATAGCCAAAATAGTGAAACAGCTTGGAAATCTCAATGCATGCATCTGATGTGACAAGCACAACATAATGTTGAACTGATTTCTGCTTTGATCAGGGACTATCAAAGGTTCTCTGTAGAATTAAGCTTATAAATCCCATTGAAATTTAATAGTTGGGAGACTTTAAATGTCTTTGACTCCATCATAGCACTAACTTTTACCTTTGTTTCTTGGCTGTCAGAAGACTTGAGCAACTTCTTTCTAGTGCTTGAAAAAGCAAAGGCAAGTGACATCTAAACACAGTCAACATGTGCCAGCATTCAATCTCTCAATAACAGCTTAATAAACCCATCAGAACTAAAGCCAGGTGAGTAATTTAATGCTAATTATTTCCAATTAACTGCTTCTTTTAAAAACAAAAGCAAAGTGAAATTTTAATGTTTCGTTATCAACTATGAATACTTCTAATTTGCAACTCACAGAGCAATCATTTTGACTTTCACTGGTGTTTATATAATCTTGACCAGCTAATTAAAAAGCAAAATCCTATACAATTCCCAACTAGATGAATTACAGACCCTCAGTTCCACTGTGAGCTTTGATCAAACCTCAACTTCAGAAAATTGCAAATAATATGCTCCAATGAAAAGAAAAAAAAAACAAAACCCACAAAAAACTCAAAAAAACAAAAAAAAAAAAACCAAAACCAACACACACCAGCAACACAAGAGCTGCAGAGGAGGAAATTTTTTTCTGGGTTTTTTTTTTTTAGTACATTGTTATCTTTTCATCAAATCCCACATATACAGAGGCTTTTGTCTTCGAGAAAATAAGCACTTAATTGGTGAGGAAAATTATTTTCTTTTAAAATTTATGAGTAATTTTTTAAAAAAAAATCTGTCTTAATGTTGTTCTTGTAACAGTTTGAGGTTAAGCCAAAAAAACCGAAAAGTCCCAGCCACTGAAGCGAAGCCACTGCCAGTCCCAAGTGCCTGGTGTTGAGCCTGTTCCTGCCAAAGTCACTGCTGACTCAGTGTCAGAGTAGAACCAATTCCCATTCCCCACCCTCAGCCAAACTGAGCCCTCAAGATGCCAGTCCATGGGAGGTGGAATTCCCAGCTTCTGGCATTGTGCCTCACTCCCCCCACACAGAAAGGGAAAGCCAAGCTCACTGCTGGCCAGGTTTGTCTGCTCCACCACAGCCCTATCTCTTTGCATTAGTCCTGCTCAGGTCTGCCTCCATACCTGTGTGACAGCACTCCCCAGTTCCCCTCCTTCCCTCTCCCCAGCAGGACCTCTGCAATTCTTCCCCGAAAAGCAGGGAAGGGTTTGCCTCTGACAATCCACACAGGTAAAGGGATTACGAAATAAAGAGTAATTAAATTGACTGTCTATTTTAACACTCACCATTTTGCGTCCTTCCGCTGTGTGCTGAGTTCTTAATAAAAGGTTTAATACACTTTTCATGGCACTTAATACTGTGGAACTAAGCAGCTTTATAGCTAAAAGTCTGTGACTTGCCCAACCGTTTAATATCCAGGCTGGCACTTTAGGATGCTTCTTTTGCAATCTCATGGCTTTTCATGGCAAAATACCTATGCCCTGCTGGACGTTCAGCTCTGGAGCCAAGCAAGCTGTTTACCTGTCCCACACTCTGGTACTGGCTCTCCCTAGTTGTGAGATCTTTCTCCTATCCTGCCTTCCACCACCATTTTCTGGATGTGATATTCCAGCCCTCAGACGTGTACCTCAATGTCCAAACCTCACCAGGCAGGACATAGGGGAGCCTTCATCTTCTGTGCTCCTACAGAACATGGCCAAACACTCCTCCCAATCGAAACCCCTCTTCCTGTCCTCAGGCAGCTGGTTTCTCTCTGAGACCCTGGCAGTTCCTCAGGTATTGTCTCACAATAACTGAAGTTATTGACTGCACCAGCCTTCAGAGCAGCCCAGGGATGATCAGCAGCTGCATTGAGCTGTCAGGAGCCAAAAATGACAAGTCTGTGGATTAATGGCCCAGCCTGTCAGGACTGCATGTATTTGCTGTGTGCAGAAGATGAAACATCTACTCTCCAAAAAGCAGGATTTGCTTTACAATAGACCTCTGCATTGCCCAGAGCAGCGATATTTTTCTGTCACTGAACATCAACAAGCTACAGTCTGGAGTAAAATATGGTTTACTAAGCCACTGAATTGATAGAGCTTCATATTCCTCGGCGGCAGATGTTACAAATATGCAGACAGACAGTCCTTATTGATCCAAATGGTTTGCAGAAACTCCATTTGAAAGCATACATTTCTCTGCTTGACATTTTGACGTGAACGACAAGACAAAGCTAGGAATGCAAATGCACAAGAAGAAACTGCTCTTGTGTTGTAAAAGCACATTCCCCCAGCCAAGGAGTTGGTAAATGTTGCACAACTAATCAGAGCCCAGAAAGATGCGTGAGCTGACCTACAGACACAGAACGGGAGGGGAAATTTAACAGCACGGACTTCAAACAGCCCGGCAGGATCTGCACGGCCCAACACAACCACTACTTGTTCTCTCCCTGTGCCAGGACCAGTCGAACATCAAGTTCCACCATGTAGAGTCACATTAATTTCAGGAAACCCTTACTAAACAACGACAGCAACATCCAGCAACTCAACTGCTCGCCAGTCCGCAGGCCAGAGCACACGCACGCTCTAAACGCAGCATTTTCACCATCTTACTGCAGCCCTCACCAGCCCTTGCTGATGGGCCGGCACCCTCAGCACTCCTCTCTGGAGCCCCGCAGCCCCCCAGTTCTTCCCCCTGCTTGCCAGGGTTGCCTCCCATTCCCTGTCCCCAGCAGCTCCCCATCCCAGTGCTGCTCCGGGGCTCCCTGCCCTGCTCCCACAGCAGCAAACACTGCCTTTAAATGCCACCTCACTCCACTGTGAGGGGAGCCGGGGGCTCCACTGCCACCTCAGTGTCTGCTAGACTGAAGGCTGAAAGCTTTCACCACCAAAGCACCCTCCCAAAAAATTCTCACCGTCATCCAAAGCTAGCTTTAGAATCAAGCCAAACATCGCAATCCATTTTCCTGGCCAGCTCTTAAATGGCAGCTGAAATGCAGGAACAACTGAATTTCAACAGCCTGTAAATGCTCTACCGGCCCACACCCGGCACTTATCAGGAGCTTCTCCTGTCCTGTTTTCTGCCCAGCAGCAGAGCCAGCACTGCAAAGCACAATCCTTGTGCACGGGCAAAGCCCACAGCACACGGGCACACACCCCACCGCCTCAGCCCCAGCAGGACACCCCCGTCCCTTCTATCCCTGTGCACAGGCAAAGCCCACAGCACACGGACACACACCCCACTGCCTCAGCCCCAGCAGGACACCCCCGTCCCTTCTATCCCTGTGCACAGGCAAAGCCCACAGCACATAGGGACACCCCCGTCCCTTCTGCCCCTGTGCACAGACAAAGCCCACAGCACACGGGGGCACACCCCACCGCCTCAGCACCAGCAGGACACCCCCGTCCCTTCCGCGGGGGGCACGGGGCAGCAACCAGCACCAAGCCCGCTGGAATCCCCAGTAAAGTAATGCCCCAAGATAAAAAAGGGTCTGCAACCTGCAACCATAGCCACTACAGCAGACTGAACACAGAAACACCTCAGCGTCTGCTTACGTTTACTTGCAATTATGGATTTCAGCACTTTGGTGGGCTGGCATACTCTGCTTCTGGGAAGTATTTAATTTGACAGAATCGCTTCATTATAAATCACATAAAAACACAATAAAAAAAGGTCAATTTCTTTTCTGCTTACGTATAGAAAAAGCTATAGAAATCTGTGATCTCTCCACAGTTGTCCCGGTGTGTAGACCCCGCTGCAGCAGAGCACTCAAGGTTAACTTGAAGCAGCTGAGTAGGCCCTGGGAATTCGGCCACCTCACGCACCTGCTTAGAATTAGGCGTTTAATTTGAAATGTGCCTTTTAACTCCACCATCAAGCCTTTTGTTCTTTTAGCTGCAATTCTCACCTTAAGTGTAGGGCTCTGCTGTGTTCTGCTTAACCACTTTGGAAACAATTACACACGTTTTACACGACGAAAAAAAAAATTTAGACACATACCGAAACGTAGAAAAGTTTCCAGGATGCGTCCTTTCACGACCGAGTGACTTCTTACAATCAGAGTCTAAAAGCAGACTGATAATTACCTACAGCTGTAGGTAATTAACCCTCAGGTTTCATCTCCCCTCCCATACAGTTCCTATTACGGCGCTATAACAAACAGTTAAAAATTTAAACGAAATTATTTATCTTAAAAACAACTTGGGGGCACAATGAGCTGTATTGTGAGTTTTCACCAAAAAATATTTCAGACGGTATCTACACAACAATCACGTGTAACATGTTATTCAGAAATCGAATTCTGTCCCCGCCACTCATCCAAGCGTTTGAAAATTTGTAAAAATGGGCAGAGATTTTTTTTAAGCTTTTTGTTTAAGCTTTTTCTTCACTTTGTTGTATGTATTTATGATTCTGAGGACTTCTCCTCCTCCTAATGTGATACAGAGGCCAAACAGGCCTCCTCAAAATTACAGAGCTTTATAACTGCAACAACAGAACTAGGTACTGAAATATAAGACATTTTTCAAAGAAACTTATAGAAAAGCAATTTGAAAAAGACAAAGCAACTCTCTCATACTTGTGCTCTACTAAAACACGATGTGAAGTTTCTACCAGCACTAATGGATTTCAAAGAAAGTTATCCGTTTCCGTATGGACACAAGAAAACAAATTAGGTAGTATACCTGAAGGTGTACGCTTTAAAAAAAAAACAATTTAAAAATCTCTACTACGGCTAACAGCAAATTTAGGAGAAAACAAAACTCAGCTAAAGCTTTATGCACTACTTGCTTCTCTAACTGGTTACCTTGCAAGCCTGGAGAACCCACGTTTCTGCTCGGCTTCCCTCCAACACCAGAAGCACCACCCTCTCCCGGAATGCGGAGATGTACACAGCTCAGAGCACAGAGCCCAACTCTTCCCCGGTGCCAGAGAAGTCAGAGCTTTATGGGGAGCTGATTGGAGCTGATTGAGGCTGATTTGTCCCAGCTGCAGACCGAAAGAGCCCTTGGGAGTGTCTCCCAGCAAACAGCCTGCAGCTGCTTTGGGTGAAATCACTGATTAAAGCTGATTCTCCCCAGCTGAGCAACAATCAAGCCAAAAACCAGGCACCACCAAACAAATAATTTCAACTCTTAAATAATATAACAACTGTTTCTGGTAGAACAAATGCTGTTTTTATTTGTTTCCTAAAAATTAAGGAAAATAATAATTAGCTGAGGCAACTGCTTGTATGATGGAATTGAGGCTTCTCATACAAGTAATACAGCTTTACTAAACATGAGTTGTAACCATCCTTTTCTCCCTCCCCCTTCACCACATGTCAGTTTTTACCTTTAATTTTGCCTTTCTTCAGAGTTTTCTTCTGACTTTCTCCTTTTCTTTCCCAGGATGCTGCCAAAGGATGTGGTATCTCTGAGAAATTTCCAACGGGGTCCCCCAAATGTGTTGTGTTTAAATTTAGGTCACTCTTTAGCTGCTCACAATGTAAGTTCAAGTCAGTAAAGCAAAGTAATAGAAAAGAATAAGGTCTGAACACTGTGGTTGCTGTACCACCCCACTAACATTATTTCCCCTGAATGCTCCACTTGTCACCAACAAAACAGCTTTGAAACTATCTCAGAAGAGAGCTTTTCTGAAATTTAAACAGATTTTAGGAAGAACCTTCTTTCTTTAAGCAATCCCAGCATAAAGTTTAAACCGTAATCCATGTTACATACTCAAAATTTTAATAAAATTCCTCTTTCAGGTTAATTTTTGAGACATTTTCCTTTTCAGAGCTACCCCTGAATATCAGTTTATGGAAAGCAGTGCTTTGGAGCCCAATATTAAGAGCTAAACTTTCACCTGCTGGAACTCAGTATGCTTGACCCATTCCCTGGAGGGAAGCTGATTTACACAGGTGAGAACCCAGGTTTCAGTGGTTTATTCTATCAGCAGACTAAGAAAAGGTGAGTTGTTTTGCTGAGACTTCACCTACAATGCAGCAATGGTTATCAAAGCAAGGCAGATATTGGGAACTTCACTTTGCAAGACAAGTATTGCACACATGTAGTTGTAACTCAGCATAAAAGCATTCTATCAAGTTTCAACTCTGAAATTAAAAAGCACAATTACTTTTTTCTTTTTTCCATTGCAATAGGAAAACATGACATACTAAGAAATAAGAGCAATGCACTGTTCAGATTGAAAGCTGATTGCCCGTGGATTGCAAGCAAATAGAAGAAACCAAGTCACATTTTTGTAAGAAAATAATTTCTAAACTAATGGGTTGATAGAACAAGACACGGTAGAAGTGCTGTGCCACAGATGTCACTTTTGTGAAAGCTCATCATCAAAAGAGCACAATAAAAGGAAGGTACATTTCATGTACAATCAACTTTGCAATGTAAACATTCCAGAGGAGTTGGAATAGTTGGGATCATACGTTATTCCCTATTTTAAGTACACTCAGGGAAGTTCCAGTTGAAAAACCAGAGCACAGTTTGGTCTTCAAAGTTTTCAGAAACTTCTGCAGTTTTCCTATTTCAACTTGCCAGATATTAAAGGTGAAGGGTCAAATCTGCAGGTGGTGTAAATAAGCAGAGCTCTGTGAGAGCTTTCACCTTATGCTCATTTACATCACATGGAAATTATATTTCTCACTTCTGTGAGTAATTGCATATGTATATATATATATGCATGTGTGTGGTGAATACACATTATATAGAACGTAAATGCTTTGATCTGTCAAAAGGAAGATACAAATATAAAACAGGAGACAGGATATGAAAATCATACATTCTGCATTTACTTTGAAAACTGAAGGTTATGGGGAAAGAAACATTGTCTATGTCCAAGGAGAACCTGGTGATTTGCTCAAATAATCTAAAACCAAGCCACTAGCACATGAAGGATTTAACAGCTTCCTGTCAGGGCTGACAGGCTCAAGCTATGACTTGCTAACTTTTATATAAACAAGTAATTACTAGACAGTGAGAGATCCATTGCAGATTCCTAGTTTTGCAGCATGGACCCTGGTGCAGCAAAGCACTCAAAACTTAAGGTTAACTTAAGCAGCTGAGTAGTCCCAGGGAGTTTGGCCAGCTCACTCACCTGCTTAAAATTAGGCACATTTTTAATCTGAGACGTGCGTTTTAACTCCACCATCAATCAGCAATGCACTTCCCCTGTGCTTAAAGCTGTGCTCCCTATAAGGCTCACACGTGCTTAAATGCTTTTCTGAAAGAGGGCTGTGTGGTTTGATTCTTCAAGATCCTGCTCATCTTAGATGTAGTCCTGCAAAGCATTCAAACAGGTGAGTTATTTTCTGTGCATGAGAATTAAGGAGCTCTAACACTGCTTATTAATTAAGCCACACTTCCAAACTTCACAGCACATAGAAAGAGTAAGCCAGGAGGAGAACACTGATCATGAAGAACGCTAAAGTTAATCCCCAAAATACATTGTATTCACAATTTATTCCGCAAATGCAGGTCAGTTAAAATTACAGTGGCTTAGTCTATGATATGAAAAAGATCTAACATGAAAGCAAAGATGCCTCAGTAAAAGAGGGTTTCAAGCCCATGCTCTGGGCTTTGCTGCAGCAAGTCAGCAGCATGTCTCGAGTAACAGCACGGCAGCGCTCAGCAAACCTCCAGTAGGTTTGTGTGCCACAAGGTATTGACCCCTCATAGCCACTCAAGCACCTCTTGCACCTCTTCTGCAGCACGTTCCTCTGCTGCTGCTAAAATCTAAAGTTGGTCATGAAACGAGAGATTTTTCCAATGCAAATCCTTGCACTCCTTCTCCAAAGCATCTTTACGTAGCCTTTTAGTGCAGCTATTTCTGCCAAAACTAATTAGTGTATTTATGGAAGATTTATTTTTTCCCCTGTGGCCTACGGCCAAAAACAAAAAGAAGAAAAAACAACAAAAGAAGAAAAAAATCCAAAGTTTTTGTGGGACATACCTCTCAATAGCATAAATCCAGTCAGCTTTATTATTAATTTTTAATTAGTGTGAAGCAAATAGTGCAATTTGTGCCAAGCTACAAAATTGCACCATCTTCATCACACCTTGACGACAGAGACAAATTAATCCCTCTCAGAGTACTCCTTCTCTAAGCCCACCATCAATACTCCTCACTTAAGAAGTGGTAGGCTGAGTACGCTCTTCCATAAGGCTGGTTTTATGTCACAGTTTGACTTTTCCTCCCCACTGCTTCAAGTAGAAATGCAGAAATGTGGGGACTTTATTCACCCCATAAATATACCTGTTGTGTAATTATGCAAATCAAATTAGGAGCAGTGAATGGAATGTTTATTTATCCAAAATCCTGACGCAGATTGCCTGCTGACTTTCCTGGTATGTGAATGCATTTTTATCTCTGTTCAAACAGAATTTTTCACCCTAATGTAGACAGTGATTTTGCTGCACCGGGATCTACAGCCTTTTCCAAATAGCAGTGTTCTAATAAAGTGAAGAAATCCAGCTACAAAGGGAAATTACAACCTAGTTTTAGAGATACATTTGAGAAGACATGAAATTATGCCGATTTTGAAAGAGAGTGATGGTCCATGAAGAGTAGGAGGGGGGACAGGGATCCATTATGTTTGGCATTCAAACTTCTGTTTGGGAAGGAAACAATGTGTTAGATTCTGGTTGGATTTTTTGTTGTCATATGACATTGCACTGGTAATATTTGCATGACAAGACATTATTAAGCTATATGTGTTGCTCTATCTTTGTCCTCTGTTTCACAGACAAAAAAAAAAAGGTTTTGTACAGCCATTTCTATCACAATTAGAGACATGGCCATTAAAATGCTTCTCTTTACAAAGTCAATGGAAAAAAAGCAGAGCTGTGCTTATAGTCTTGTCATTCAGGGATATGAATTCAACAGGGAGCATTGCATCCATTATGCAACAAATTCAATGAAATCTTAAAGAAAGAGATGGCACCAGAGGGCACAGTCACTGCAGTGCCATTATCTCCTGCCTTTACAGTTCCTCCTGGTCTCACTCCATTGGTTCCTCCCCATTTTCAGTCATGTATACAAGAAACAAAAAAGAGCTGAGCAGTTTTTCTTAACAGCTTTCCCCTTAACCTAAAACCTGTTGTTCATCAAAGCATTTATATATATAATATATATACGTCATAATATATATAATATATATTATATATATATGTAAAACAAAACACAGTAAGTTAAATGAAAAGGGCCACACAGCACAGCAGACATGTAAACACACAATCCAGTAATCCAGTGCTTAAATTTAGAAACTGTGTGGAAATTTAAATCCTTATTAGAAGGAAAATGTTCTCTGCTTATTGTTTGTTGGATTTGGGTTATAATTCACCTTTAAAGCGTTTTATACTGCTATGCTAACACCAGCTGCTAAGTTCTCTGAGTTCAACTCTGTGAATGGTCATCTTGGCTACAGAACAGGGTTCTGGGGAAAGGACAGATCTGAGCATGGTGAACTTTTCTAGCAAGAAACAGATAAATTTTTTCTCTTAAAAAAACCATACCTGTAAGGGAACAAGTGTTGAAATCCATGGGAAAAAATGAAAAGTATGGCCCTCAGTCCCAGTAACAGGTCTTCTTTGGCACTTGAGAACAACCACAAGTAGTTTGCCTTTTTATTCATATAGAACAAAATTTACAAAGTCATTCATACATTTTTGTTTGTTTTTTGTTTTTTACTTACTTCGAAAATTGGGAATATTCAAAATACACTTTTACCCCACTTCATTCTTTCATTATTTACAAGTATATACAAGAAAAATGTAAGAGTTTTTTTTCTTTTTCTTTTTTTTTTTTTTGTTCCTTTTAAATTTTGTATTAAAAATCTCTGCTGGTTGTTTGTACTGTTTGTTCCCGTCATATGGACGTTCCGTGCGAGGGCTCCATTGCTTCTGGAATGACTCCGCCCGGCACGGACTGGAATGCCATGGGGATGGGGGTTTTGACGGGGCTCTGCCGGAATAGTCCTCCGTTGGGTGACCTGTGTTTGCACTGTATGGAGGGCATGGTGGCCGAGCTGCTGAGGGGCAGCGGCAGGGTGCTGCCCGAGGCAGCTGTGAGTGTCCTGCTGGCACCATGAGCTGTCTGTTCGGGTAAAAAGGTGCTGACAGACAGTTGCGTGTTCTGGTACTCGCGCACCGGCTCCAGGGTCTGGGCTGGCTGCATGCCACCGATCTCCAGCGCCGAGATCTCGATGGACGCCGGCGAGATCTGCTTGTGGGCTATGTCTTCGTCAATTAAACTGTTCATGCGTCTGTGCACCTGCTCCAGATTCACTTCTTTGTCCTGCTGAGGAAGAAACCACAACAATCAGTCCAAACACAATCTCCAACCCCGTGTGGCCCCCCTTCCTCTCCTCTGTGTGACCAGAGTTGCTGATCACTCATTACATCACTCGGATTTTAACCGTGCCTGCACAAAACCTCAAGGTCCGGTGACAACTCCAGATGAAAAACCTGCTGAAGAAAACACCAACTCAATCTCAGCCAGCTGGAGCTGCTGATGTTGTCAATCCCATCCTCCTGGGAGGTAAACTGATGGCTGTGCTTCAGCTAACAGGGGCTGGCATCAGGGTCCAGCACATCCCTTACACCCCTGGCTCACCTTGCAGAAGCTCAGAAAAAAGCCTACAGCAGGCAAACAAATGACCTGGGACTTCAGATTCCAGTGGGCAGCTCAGCCCCTTGTCACCACATGACAGCTCACCACTATCTCATCTATCTGCAGAGCATTTTCTAAAGAACACATCAGTGAAAAGCCCTGACTTCAGGGGAGTTGCTTCATATGTCAAAATCTACTGGCCAGGGGTTGTGGTAGTGATGAATTGTTGCCTTCCCATCAGGAAGCCCTGGGTCACCTGTGTGGCACAGAATATAAACCTACTGGAACAGCACTGAGAGAGGCCTGCTCTGGGGAACCTGGGGAGGGGACCACACATTTGTGTTTGGAACAGCTGCATGACAGACCATAAGCTGTCACCTTACCACATCATCTGGAAAACGTCTGTCTGTGGTCAGGGCTCAGGGAAACAGTGTTGGTGTTTAGAAAATGCTTCACCATCTTCTGAGAATGCATTTCCTAAGGTTGCCAGAGTGGTCTCTTCAACTGAATGTCAGAACCACTCAGAACACATTTTAGCTTCCACAAGGAAATACAGCAAAAGGAGTTATCTTTAAATCCTGCATTAGCAAAGACCCACAGTGGGCTGTTTATCACCTCAGCACAGCATTCAAGATGCTCAAATTGGGAAGCAACAAAACTGGCAGGGTGAAGCCAAGCACCTGGGAATGCTGTCTGACTGAATTTTACCAGCTAGCATTGTATTGCCAATAAAAAGGTATTACATTATAGAATTTCTCAACATTTCATAAAGCACAGCTATGATTGCAGTTGTAGTTATTCAATGCAAGTGTAACACACAGCAGAGTAGCAGCAAAGCATAACAGCCCAACAACCCTGGAACTGGAGAGATTCCCTGGTCCAACAGAAACATGTTATTACATTACTCAGACAGCAAGACTCCAACCTGGGGAGCAGGACTACCCAAAACTTCTGAGTTCCAGTAATCCCTGACTGCCCAACGTCAACCTGCACTTAAATGTTGGTTTAACCCAACACCAGCAGCCTTTCTGATCCATACCAAGATCTCAGCTCAGGGAATGAAGAAGTACAAGGTATCACTGCCACTCACTCCTCTTAATCTTCCATCACTGGTGTTCAGGTGGAGCACAGAGAATTACAATCTTATTCCAGTGTTATCCCTCTGCTGTGCAACTTTGCTTTTCCCTGTGAGTTGACAAGCCAACTCCAAAGTCCTTGATTCCAGTCAATGTCAACTACAGATTCAAGTCTAACCTTGTGATTTAACACCCCTTCTGCATTACTCAAGAACCGCTGAATTTGCTGATCCCTGCATGGGTTTGGAAATGAATTAGTGTTACATGATGTACAGTCCAAACCTGTGTCCTGAGCTTAGGCTAGATCCATATTGATTTCAACTGGAGTACAACTGCTGCACAATTACAACTGAGCTGCATGCTGCAAATTCTTTGCTAATCAGTGGAAAATTAATTCCTATTTAATTGATGTCATAAATTCACCAAAATCCCAATGAAGCTCCCAGAAACATGGGGGATATAATCTTCCTCACCAAAGAAACAAGTAGCTTTTAAAAAATCCTGCTTTTTCAGCCAAATCCTCTAATCAGATAATTTTGAGTTAGAGAAAAAAAATCAATGGATAATAAAATAAAGAATAAACTTTCTTGACATGAAGGGATCACACAATTTGATCAGATAACCCGTGCACCTGTTTCAATTCCTGACAACAAACACACCTCACCTGTCAGGCCCTTCATTCAATACATTACACAATGCACTAAGCTGATGGTAACTCAGAGGCTTTAGAGAGTAGCTAGGAAACGTAAGGATTTATGGTACAGTGGCCCAGAGGATTACATGGATTTAATTCATAATTTCCTCAGTTTCTTTTTCTAAGTAAAATTGTAGACCTGGGGCAAACATGAGAAAAGTTCTTACATTATTCCATGATGTCAGTAAGAGCTCAACCTCTCTGTGTGGGTTCCTTTGGAGCAGATGTCCAACCACTCACTGCTGCATTCTCCTCACCTGTTTGCCAAGAAAAGCTTACTGCAAAGTTCTGCTTGTCCACAGACTTCAGCTAGCACCATGTGTGATGTTACTGTGTGTAAGGAGCTAAATCCCAGAAGCCCATTGTGCAATGCCTCTTTAGACACCCTGTACTATTTCTTTTCTAAATGATGCTGCTAGCTGGGATGCAGACTCCTACTGGCATTCTGGGTATCTGGCACTCATAGTGTTGTAAGCCTCCACTACAAAATAAGAAAACAAAAGGGAACTCGGGTTAGAACTGAGCAAATATTAGAGCAGATATTCCTAAATGAGGCTTTGGCGAAATGCTCATGACTCATTTACTTTCTCTGAGCTTTTGCCAAATACTATTGCCTTCTTCAGATCCTTTCAAGAGAAAATACACACCAACGTTTTATTTCTATTTTAATTTTTTTTTTTGATTGCAAGTACATCCTAAGTGTATTCATCCTGCTTTGCTACTGGGACAAGTAAAATGTGACTTGGATGAAGCCAAGCCAGAGGGAAAGGTAAGGTTTCAATAATTGCAACAAGCAGTCATTAACTGTTTGCAGAGCAAAAATAAAATTGTGAATGAAGCAGGATCTTCATTTGGAGCATCTGGGCACAGAAGGCCATAAAATTCAAAGCATGAATTAATCCTGGTTACATATTTACTTGAGCCTTTTTAAGATGTAAACATGAAGAGCCACAGCTCTTAATACACATCTCCAGGTCCAGAGCATGGGGATTATGAAGGAGCACATCCTTTGGGATGTTCCCCTCTCCTGGCCTAAGAGCCTTTCCTTTCTGCTAAGCACAATCCACCTGGGACAGCATTCCTCAGGAAATGGTGCATCTGCAGTTGCTTATGTTCCACAATACAGACTTGTGTTTCACTGTGCTACAATTTTCATTCTCAGTAAAGATTAAAACCAGTTCCTGCACACAAACATCACATTCTATCTACATCAGAACACTTTATGAAGTACACAGAAAAGTAAACACTTGGGATCTCTTTAAG
The DNA here is from genome assembly GCA_013398995.1 of Alaudala cheleensis. Taxonomy (NCBI): domain Eukaryota; kingdom Metazoa; phylum Chordata; class Aves; order Passeriformes; family Alaudidae; genus Alaudala; species Alaudala cheleensis. Next base: position 119,165 of record VWYE01001342.1, on the reverse strand, counting down.
AGGTAGAGGTGATGATTTCATTTGCCTACTTCTCTTTCTCCAGCATTAAGGACAACTTGCTGGCCTTATTAAGATCAGAGAAAACTTTTTAAAGGCTTTCAACAGACCAGGAATTCACAATATTCTTTCTTTTCATTGTCAAAATAAAATGTTTGCAAAGGTTATGGAAAACAGCTTGTCTCTGAGGAATTATAAAACCACATTTTTAAAGGTTCTTCCTTTTTTCTTTGTCTTATTAGACAAAGAGCAGCTAAATAACTAAATGTCAAGGTTTGTATGAGCCTATCTTAATGGTGATTGAATGATTCTTCAAATACTTTAAAAAAACCCTAAGATAAAATTCAGAAACCCTTGAAAGATTAGTTTGTCATTGCACACCATAAAACTGCTTTGAATCCCAAGATTTCCAGAAGAGGAGGTTTTGGGATAGCTTTATGTGACAAGTCAACCTTTCAGAATCTGTAAATTCTGTAAACCGAATCTTTTTTTCCCTTTATTATTCTTCTGGGAAATTCAGTAACATAGCATTTGTTACTGAAAAGTAACAAGGTGAATGGAGAAAGGTTTAAATGGCAATAAAGCCAGATAAAGAAATCTTAATAGTTATGATGTTTTGCTCCATTGTCAGCTCCATGTTCTCCTTTTAGTTCTGTGCTTCTCATTAAATATCAGTAATTTGTTAAAATTTCTTTTTTGTACTTTATATATAAAATTTAGTTAATATTGTAAATATGTCACCTCTCAGACATTTCATGCTTTTCAGCTTCACTTCTCAACTATGGCTGTGTTGGACACAAGTATATGCTTGTGTTGCCAGAAGAAGATAGAATATTTTTCCTTCATAATGGCTTCATAATTCTGTTTTCAATATTAATGTTGTACTCCAGATAGATCAGTTGAAGAAATTAATCAGTGAAAGAAAGAAATGTCTAAGGAAAATTAATTATACACCCAGGCTTATCCTCTGCAGGCATAAGGAAAACAGCTAACCAAACATTGCTCCTGGTCAGGAAATTGTCTTATTCATAAATACCAAGAGAAATGTCAATGTCCCCCAGTGAGTCTGAGTTCTGGAATGGCATTTGAAGGGCAGGTTTCTGAGATGTCCCAAGCACTTGATCATGAGCAGCAGGTTCAGTGGCCTCTGACTGACAGCAGGAGCACATGCTGGTTTGGAGAGGATCTGAAGGATGCTCACCAGAATTATGTGGGAATTACTAAACCAGCATGGCCACACCTGCAGTAAACTATGACTCCTGGTCAGGACTAACCAAGTCTGGCCTTTTCATACAGAGGAAAATTTTGGCAAGATACAAATGGAGACACCATGATTTACAGAGCAATATTTTTTTTTTCTAGCCTATTTTCTGCAACTCTTAACAGTGGGGTCTCATAAAAGCCCATGGGCAGTCATATTGAAAGAATATGCTACTAATTGGGAGGTTTGGAGTCAGTTAACGTGATCAAATTGAAGGGTGTTGGAAAGGAGCTACTGGCTGATGTTTTTAAGAAATTGCCTACATCACTCTAAACACAATAAATTAAAAGGTAATACTGCTCAGCTGACTGGCTTGCAACACTTGGGATTTTCCAAGGGAAAATTTTTTTCTGAAAAATATTTTTAATAAAGACACCATTGTGGTGTTTGATTTTTTACTTGTGATCTCTGCAAGTTTATCACAGACTTCAAGAAAAGCCACTTCCAGACATAAAAATGCTACAAGATGATGAAGCAGTTCCAGTAAGGCAAGAAAAGGAAGACAAATGCCTGCCCAAACAGGAAAGTCTAATATCTGCAGAAATGTCATCCTAAAACTATGCCAAAACTGTGGTAAGTTGCATCTGCAGCCAACACATGCAAATAAAACTCACTAGTCTGGAGAGGAAGAAGATTGATGGCCTGACCCCAGCAGGACCAACATTTCACACATGCAGCCAGTGTGAGTGGACAGGCTCACACAGGGAGGGAATATCCTGCATGTGTCAGTACCTCCCAGTCAGGTGCTGGTAACTGTGCCAAGAATGAAAAGCCTGTTAAAGTAGCTAGTAAGACTCAGGAGAAATGCAGAAAACTATGCTTTTAAGGAATACAGCCTTCATCATCAATCAGGACACATTTCTGGTTTGTTTTTTTGTTTCCTGTTCTGAGTGACAACATGAAGGATTATCTTTCGGTGACAAGACACAAATGCTAATATTACGTTTTCATTCTGTGCAAGAATAATTTTTTTTAAAAAATTAAGTAGTTTTGTGATTAGGACTGGGTTTCAAAATTTGAGACAAACCCCAGTGTCAGACAGACACTTCCTCTTCTGCCTTTGACCAGGAAACGTGCTGCTCTCTCTCCCACCCATATAAAAGTCCTCTTGGCTCATACATATGTGCTCATAATGACAGGTGCCAGAGGTCCTGAGACACAGGTGCTGAAGGCACACCTGTACCCAGTTAGAAAGGAACACTGAGGCACTTCCAGGCACGGACAGCCATACTGCAAAACTGAAAAAGGAGGCAGAAAAAAAAACTGAAACAGGCAAGTTTCCATGCTCAGGTACCCACAAACTATTCCTACTCAGCATCAAACCCCACAGCCCCACCCAGCAACCAGCTTCAGTCTGTGGGGTTTCAGACATCGTGGACTCAAACATTTAGCTTGTTCAAGAGAAATACAACAGTAGCAGCAGCTCTGCATACGTGCAATTGTTTAGGATTATTTTCAAATCCTGGATCCACCCAGGGTCATTATCATTACTTTCAGCTAGAGCTCCTGCATATGCAAAGCTGTAATTTTAATTTATTCCAGAAGGCTCTGACAGACTGGCATAACTCAAGAAGGAGAAGCAGTGATGATATATGTAACACATGTGCTACAAAACAAGGACAAGGCAGTATGGTGTTACATTCAAACAAATAACTCTCTGTAACAGGACTCACTGTGGCACACTCACTGCTCCGGAGGCTCCGCAGCCGACAATGCAGTGAAATGCAGAGATGTGCAAACAGATGCACTGGTGATGTGTGTCTGCTGGCATTAATTAACACAGGCAGCTGACCCTGTCAAACAGCACTTCATGTTACAGCAAATCTGCTGAGTGGATTCTGAGTGTGCTCTGCTCAAGTTGGTTTGACCATAACAGAATCTTATTAGAAATGCACCTCAAGAGTCTGCTTGAAAACCTGCTTTTAGAAGTAGGCCCAATCCTGCAATCAAGCTTCTGCTCTTACAAGTGGGAACTCTACCATGTATTTTAAATTAGCAATTAGCTAAATGATCATCCATAAACCAGCTGTTAGAAGAAGGCACTGAGACTGACATCAGGTGAGGTCCAGTTGGCTGTTACCTAATTGAAAGAATACAAGAAATGAAAGTTTTGCAGTATGTTAATTTCTTTCAATGTGGAATCATCTGCAAAGAAACAAACTTCATAAAAATTATGTACAAGAGCAGAAATTCCTTTATGAAGAGACAGTAATACTCTTTCCTTCTAAGTAAACCTGAAAAAAAGTGAGATATTACAAAATACTGCAAAGTTGAGGGTAATGTAAGAGAAAATTGTTTCAAATACATTGCCAAAGTTTATTTCCAGCTACCCTCAGCCAGAAAATAGGTGTAAATAAATTATTACCAAAAGCTTAAACACCGAACGAGTAACAGTGACTTGCTACAGAGCTGGTGCAAGTAGCAAGAACTTTCATGAAGCAGTTCACATCTTCCCACACTCCTGTTGCACACCTTACCCAGGCTGGATTTCTCTGACATCACATCTAAGCACAGGTCCTGCCTGTGAGCCTTGCCACGAATGCCCCAGTCAGTGATCTCCCCAGCAGGCCAGTGAAGCTGGCAATGCACACCACTCTAAACCTGCTCCCACCTTCACCACCATCCATTAAGTGCAATCACAGAGAGCACACTCCAGACCTCACAACAGACCCAAACCTGCCAGGGAACAGGCTGTGAGAGCATTTTCATTTGTTACTCAATATGAAAGGAGATATTCAAGCTTTACAATCCTTACCAATCCTGGTTCACCAGCTGGTAACCCAAGGACAAAGAGAATGAGTGAGTGGTTCACATGGTACAGATGTTTCCACAGTTTTCATGATGTTAAAAATAAACAGGACAATAAGAGAATGCAAAGAAACATTTCTCAGCACAAGCAGCAAAATGCAGTACAGAATGAGTGCTGGTTGATGAGCATGCCAATGTCTCTGCAAAGGAACTTGTGAGGAAGAAGAACTTGCAACTGGAGAAACCTCTATAGTGTACACACTACAGACTGCAGTCACAGGCATTTCCAACAACACTGGGGTGAGGATCAAGGGGAGTTCCAGGGGAAGGTAAAGATGAGGAGGAAACTAACAGGGGTTCATCTGTGCAGGCATTTTCAACAAGAAACCAATCATCTGTATGTTCATTATAAATTCTCACCATGCTTCTGAGGCCCAGCCTCACATCATTGGCCATCTCCAGATGGAAAGGGAAAGGAAGATGTGGGGAGAAAAAAAAAAGGATCAAGATAGTGAGGCTAATAATGTAATTAATATTGCACTCTTTTCAGCAAACATGTACTCATAATGTCTTACACTTCTTGTCTGAAATAGCATTGCAACAAGAGGATGGCCCTCAAGAGGGTGGTGTTTTCAGAATTTGACATCATCTAAAATTACACTGTGAGGTGACAGATTTCTCTTTTATGAAGGAAAAATTAAATTCATGAAGGTTCTATTCCAAAGCTCACTAAAACTTAATGCTTTCTCTACATTGCTTTACACATTTTTTTAATCCTAAATTATAATCTAGTCCATAAGGGATGCAATTTCTCACTCTAGTGAGCCCAAATCAAAGCAATGCTATCCTTTAAGAGTCTGAATTACTCTACTGGAGCATCAGGCATAACAGATTGCTCCACACCCTCCTTCTTCACCATTCCTGTCTAGTCACATCCAAATCTCAAAAGCTCCCATTTTTTCCCATTATGCCAGGAGTAGAAGAGAGAGTTGGCACAGGAGACAAAGAACTGCTTCTACAACCTGCCTGATGCCCAGTGTTAGCTGACTTACAAAGCCTTACAAAATGAGAGCCTTACAAAATCCTTACACCTGACTATCAGCCACAATTTCTGCAATTAAAAACTGAATTTTGAAAAGGTTTCTGTGCCCCCATTCAGGGCTGTATTTTGGAAACTGCCCAAACTCCTATTTCGACATAAGACAAGACATGACCAGCCAAATCATTAAAATAGCTCAGCATAATAAAAATCTGGCCACCAATTTCCTGAAAGATAACTCTTGCATACTGAATAATTCTGAAGAAATAGTTCTTGTTGAGTGAGTTTTTGTAGCTCTTTTTTACATATATGCCTATAAATATGGGTCTGGACTTATGGAAAATCATAACCAAGCTTTTGAATAATTAAAAAAAAAAGAACATATTTTCCACATTATCAGTATTTGTGATACCTTAATATTTTGGCAATATTCACCACAGGTTATGTCAGGTACTATAAATTATTTAAATTCAATTGATAAATAGGTTTATAAATTACATGTTAATATCATTTAATGGTAAGGTCAATCTTCACCAAACAACTTCAGTGCACATGTAACTCCCAGTTTCAGCTTCATACATGGTGGTTTCAAAGCAACTGAAGTTTGATCCTATGACACTAAAAGGAATGGAAGTGTTTTGGTGCTCTGGGTGAGATTACAAGACACCTCTTATTTAATTTTATGTACATGCTTAAATGCTTAGTCAGATCAACACCTAAGGCATTTTACAAACCACAAAAATGCAAAATAAATTTGAGAAAAAGTCACATTTTATGCTTTTTTTTTATTTTAAACTTTTACTGATTTTGTTATTTTACACCCCCTTCAAAAAGTCAACTTTAAAATACCACCGTAGGCTGAGATAAGACATACAAAAATTAGCTGTGTAAACATTGTGTGAAGAATCTAAAAGAATCTGACACATTAAGGCTCCAATTCAGTAAAATACATAAGCTCAGGCCAAGCTCATGAGTAGCCACTGAAGTTCTCTGGGATAGGCAATGCAATGCAAATTAAGCAGGTACTTACACTCATCACCAAACTGAAACTTTAAACAGGTTATTTCTTTTTGATTTCCCTGCATGGCAACATTCATATTTTAAATCTATTTCTGTTGAATAATTTTCTTCCCCCCCCTAGGGTTCATGCCAGGTAAATACAGATTATATCCCTAAGGATCCCATTAGCAGGGTTTTCTTACACGACAGAGAAAAATTAAACCAAACACAAAAATCCCTTCCTTGCAGTTAGGGAAATGTGCTGGTACAAAACTCAATTGCTTCACCCCTGCTTTGGGCAGCAGAAGCCTGGGCCCAGTGCCATAAATCATGGGGATGACATGTCACTGTTAAATCCATTACAGCCTTGACCAAAATCTATGGTGATCAATAGCAGGAGGTGAGCGATTTCATTGGATTCTGGATGTGCTCCCTGCCTGGGACCAGGAATTACAGAATATTTGCTTCACTAGAGGCACCTCCAAAGAGAAAATCTTGTTTCTTCACTCACATAAAAAGGCAACATGGAGTTAGTTAAGATGCCCTTGCAGCTATAACCAGCTTCTATACAAGGTAATTTATATATTATATATTATATCAGCCTTTTTTTTTTTTTTTTGACTGGTTCTTCCAACTTATTCTTTATCATCAAAGTTTGCATTCTGGGTTGACTGATTCCTAACACTGCTTTGCTGATTTAAAAATGCTAGTTAAATGAAGTTCCTCAGCTTATTACATTCAAAGCCGGCTTGAAACTGAATTTCTAGATGGCATTAAAATGTATTATTTTGCCAATGTTTGCATGATTTGTTTTCCCCAAACAAACCTTTATTTATTCTTAGAAAAGTAGAATACAATACAGTAGTACAAACAAATGATAATTTATATGCAACTGAGCAAAAAAATGTACAGAGATTTCAGACATGTCATTAAAATACAGAAAAAATAATTTAAAATAAAAACAAGATAAAATATAGAGAACATGCAATGAAGGGAAAATAAAATATCAGTTTGATGATCTCATGTTTCCTTTCACTCTCAAAAGGAACCATCCTGGGGCAAATCAAATTATCACATAAAAAGATAACACCACAAAGGAGACAAGGTAAATGAAGTGACAAGGAAAAAGACAAGGGAAGTGAAAATAATGGTGAAAGCAGGAGACTATTTAATAATCCAAAGCAACACTGCTGACACCGTGCTGAAGGTACAGAAGCCTCAATTGCCATGGAATAGAATCTGGCTGGAGAACTAAAGTGAGATGAACACAGAGTACAAATCACAATTCTTAGCAGTGACTAATTTGGATCCATTGTCTGCCAGCCCCTATTTCCATTTGTAAGCTACACTACAGGGATTCCTGCTCTTCTAACACCAGCAGAGTCTTAGTGGGTAACTTTCATGACCACTAAAGCTGGAAGAATGGATTTCTGAGGTAGGCTGGGATCTGCACATCAGTGGACATGGAACCAAGGGAGTTTAAGGCAATCACAAGAGGCTGCCCTGGCCAGAGATACAGGTGTTTTATTCTTTCACCCTGTGTACTGCCAAAACACTTGTGACAATTTTTAGAATAGTTTTGCTACCTCCCACTATCTCATAGAGCCTGCAGAGCCTAGACTTTCTGAGATTCAAGATTATTAAGCTTGGAGTAGCAGGAAAAAGGAATTATAAGGTGCTGTTACTAGTCCAAGACCATTCCCACCCTGAACAGTACCTGAAATGCTACCCCCTTTGAACAATTTAAAAATAAAAAGGACAGAAAAGTAAAAAGAGTGAAAATTATTTTGCAGAAGCATGAGAAAGGAAAGGTATCACAAACTAAGATGTGAAGACTGTGATTGTTAATGAATTATAAATTTGACACAAGTTATGAGACAATGACTAGAAGTAGCTCAGGAGGTGGAAAACTTTGCTATGCCTTAACCAATAAAACCCCCAAATCTTCTTGCACTACAGATTGCCAAAGACACTGGGTCCAGTTTCTGAAACACTCACACTGCTAGGAATAGCACAGCTGGTCTGGAAAAACAGATTTTTGATTAATCACATATATTATCTGTGCAAAGAAAGAACCAAACCAAGAATTTCTTAGGGTCACTCTAACGTTGTCTTTCAAGAGCCATATCAAATATAAATGAATCCATATCACCTCTTGTGAGAGATGCAACAAGTATCAGATCCCAGGAAACAAAAACTCATCCTTCTCAAGTGACTGATTTAGTTTAACATGGGGTCGCCTGTTAATTTTTTTAGTGAATAATCCCATGTGCAGTGAAAAAAATGAGAATTTAACTTTCTTTCCATGAATAGTAGGGTATTTTATCTTTGCATGTAAGTTTCCATTGTTTTGTAGTATATGGATGAACTAGGAATGCTTTCTTCATGGTTCTGATGAGAGTTCAGAAGTAATAACCTTCAGAGGAACAGCACATCACACAAACACAGCTGATAAAGCACTGAGCATGCTGGGGAAGCAGCCACACTGGATCATAATCACAACAAAGATGTGAAAACTGCCTTTCATTCCTCCAAAGGGGATAAAAGATACCAACAATCTGAGGGTGTGGCAAAGCCCTTGGCTGTTAAATTATCCAAATTACATTATGGCTTATTGATATTGTGAAATAAATGCATAGGACTCACACAAAAGAAATCCAGAAGCAATTGTCAAAAGTTGGACATTTATATGGTACCAGGTTTTAATAACTTCATCTAATTGCTCAGTCATTTAAAAGGGATGCAAAGTGACTGAACTAAGACTCCAGATTAAGTATTAATTTTTCACAACTCCCTAATTTTCTGAAGCTTAACAAGCTCAAAAGATTAGGTGTAAATTCAAGATTTTAACACACAGAGATAGATGTATGAGCTGGCTAAATTTCACTGTGGGTATTGGATGACTGGGTACTAACAATGATTAGAGGGTGATAATAAATTCCAGAATATCTTTTTGGGAAAAGATGACCTGGTGCAAATGTTTCTGAGTTAGAAAGTAATAAGGCAATTTTAACATTACCAGATATTTTCCAGCTTGAAGATTGCAAACTCGAGCCCTAACAGAAGAATGTGGCATGGTGTTGCAGCAGTACATTTTTTCCTGATGCTGGAGCTAATCTTTCTTTTGTTAACCTGATCTGATAAGGATTAAATAGGGATAACATTAAGATTTGTACAGCAGAACTCATTAGAAACATTTTCACAAATCTCCTTCATATAGAATAAACACATCTTGTATCAACATTCTGAAAAAGATCAACCCAGCCTTCACTCTTCTGGCAAGACATTTCACTATTCCCTGAAAGATACAATTGGGAACCAACAGCAACATGGAAAAATAAAGGGAATTCATCTTTCCTGAAGGTTTGTCTAAATGAATTGACTTAGTGCATAAGAACAATACAAATTTTTAAAAAAAATTTGTGGGGTTGTGTTTCTTCATATGCAAAAAAATGTAAAAAATATTCTAATAACTATCCAAGTTATGTTGTCAGCTTTCAAATGACAGCCTTCTGTTCATCTCATAGTTAATACTACATTCTTCACACTCAGTGCAATTAAGAGCTGTGATTTATACCATGCAGACATCTGAGTCCTTAGACATCAATGTATTGGCTCAGCCTAACCTCCACAAAAGCCTAAGGAATACGAAGTGGAAAAAGAAAAGACAACAAGCTGGCAAGAAACACCACCTTAAAGTCAGCTGAAAACATTTCTCCAATGCCAATGAAGGCAATGCACATTTTTCTAGCCAGAATTCACACACCCCCAACTCAATGAGAGTCTCTAAAAAATGCTTTTTCTCTCTCTCCAGCAAGCTGCACACCCCCCAACTCTGTCATACATCTGCCATAGCAGTTATACATTCATCATCCCAACATTTCTCTTTTTTTGAGTTGGCAGTTGTTGACATGACACAACCAACCAAGGGGGTCATGCCAAAGTGAGAATGCTACACAAGGGCTCCTCAAGTCAGGACAACTCCTTGTTCAATTCTGATTCCACTATTCCAAGGCATTTATAAAGCTCCTAACAGGGTGAGGGCCACAGAAGCCAGATGTTGGCACCTTCTCTTTGCCTCATAGGCAACATCAAAGTCTAATCTCACACTGCAAGAAAATCAGACTTTTCTGTGACCCTTCACAAGCTCTGCTTCACAGAAGAAAGTGGCTGGGAGATATCCCAGTTCCCAAAATTTTCAGGTGATATCACAATGCTTGTGTTTTGCCAAAGCCTTCCCAAAAGCAAATCAGCAGAATGACTTGAGTTTGCAGGTCTTACTGAACCAATGACTTGTCTGGGAGTACCAGATGCAGCTAAAAGGCAGATTTTAATGTTCTGTGTATGCTGCTCTTGCTGTAGAAATGCTGGCTAACACACAGTGCTAGAAATGAGCTACCCTGAACACACTCCTTCTGGAGATCAAATTCTCCTTGTGATTTTGGTCCCCTGTGCCAGGCTCAGCCACTGCTCCTGGCTCAAGCAGAGGAGCACTCAGGACTCCACAACCCCTCAGCCCTGGATCCTGTCCTTCTCCTAGCTTTGAAACTTGTTTCTTCTAAACACATCAAAAACCCTCAGCTTATATTCACCATCTCTTTTGAGACTTGGTTTCCTACCTTAGTTGCAGTAGCCATCAGATGTCCCACTTCAATCCCTCCTCATTGGTAGTACATAAATAAAATATCTCAGGCCACTCATGTGCCAGGAAATACTGCTACACTGCTTTGCTAATTTAGTAGAGTGGAAGGTGTGGCCACTGTGACAAGACCCTGGTGTAAAGCAGGGCCAGAGCAATGTGGCCATGTGGCATGTGTGGCCATTGGCCTAGGCAGAGGGTTCCTGAGGCTCCTGCCTCTCCCTGGCTCTGGGCAGCTGTCACCCTTCCCTCTGGTTCTCTGATCAACCCAAAGGTGCCTCTAGCTGCCTGCCTGTCACTGCACCCAGCTGTCCCTTCCATGGGACCCTNTAAGTATTAATTTTTCACAACTCCCTAATTTTCTGAAGCTTAACAAGCTCAAAAGATTAGGTGTAAATTCAAGATTTTAACACACAGAGATAGATGTATGAGCTGGCTAAATTTCACTGTGGGTATTGGATGACTGGCTACTAACAATGACTAGAGGGTGATAATAAATTCCAGAATATCTTTTTGGAAAAAGACGACCTGGTGCAAGTGTTTCTGAGTTAGAAAGTAATAAGGCAATTTTAACATTACCAGATATTTTCCAGCTTGAAGATTGCAAACTCGAGCCCTAACAGAAGAATGTGGCATGGTGTTGCAGCAGTACATTTTTTCCTGATGCTGGAGCTAATCTTTCTTTTGTTAACCTGATCTGATAAGGATTAAATAGGGATAACATTAAGATTTGTACAGCAGAACTCATTAGAAACATTTTCACAAATCTCCTTCATATAGAATAAACACATCTTGTATCAACATTCTGAAAAAGATCAACCCAGCCTTCACTCTTCTGGCAAGACATTTCACTATTCCCTGAAAGATACAATTGGGAACCAACAGCAACATGGAAAAATAAAGGGAATTCATCTTTCCTGAAGGTTTGTCTAAATGAATTGACTTAGTGCATAAGAACAATACAAATTTTTAAAAAAAATTTGTGGGGTTGTGTTTCTTCATATGCAAAAAAATGTAAAAAATATTCTAATAACTATCCAAGTTATGTTGTCAGCTTTCAAATGACAGCCTTCTGTTCATCTCATAGTTAATACTACATTCTTCACACTCAGTGCAATTAAGAGCTGTGATTTATACCATGCAGACATCTGAGTCCTTAGACATCAATGTATTGGCTCAGCCTAACCTCCACAAAAGCCTAAGGAATACGAAGTGGAAAAAGAAAAGACAACAAGCTGGCAAGAAACACCACCTTAAAGTCAGCTGAAAACATTTCTCCAATGCCAATGAAGGCAATGCACATTTTTCTAGCCAGAATTCACACACCCCCAACTCAATGAGAGTCTCTAAAAAATGCTTTTTCTCTCTCCAGCAAGCTGCACACCCCCTAACTCTGTCATACATCTGCCATAGCAGTTATACATTCATCATCCCAACATTTCTCTTTTTTTGAGTTGGCAGTTGTTGACATGACACAACCAACCAAGTGGGTCATGCCAAAGTGAGAATGCTACACAAGGGCTCCTCAAGTCAGGACAATTCCTTGTTCAATTCTGATTCCACTATTCCAAGGCATTTATAAAGCTCCTAACAGGGTGAGGGCCACAGAAGCTAGATGTTGGCACCTTCTCTTTGCCTCATAGGCAACATCAAAGTCTAATCTCACACTGCAAGAAAGTCATCCTTTTCTGTGACCCTTCACAAGCTCTGCTTCACAGAAGAAAGTGGCTGGGAGACATCCCAGTTCCCAAAATTTTCAGGTGATATCACAACGCTTGTGTTTTGCCAAAGCCTTCCCATAGCAATTCAGCAGAATTACTTAAGTTTGCAGCTCTTACTGAACCAATGACTTGGCTGGGAGTACCAGATGCAGCTAAGAGGCAGATTTTAATGTTCTGTGTATGCTGCTCTTGCTGTAGAAATGCTGGCTAACACACAGTGCTAGAAATGAGCTACCCTGAACACACTCCTTCTGGAGATCAAATTCTCCTTGTGCTTTTGGTCCCCTGTGCCAGGCTCAGCCACTGTTCCTACCTCAAGCAGAGGACCAGTCAGGACTCCACAACCCCTCAGCCCTGGATCCTGTCCTTCCCCTAGTTTTGAAACTTGTTTCTTCTGAACGTATAAAAAACCTTCAACTTATATTCACCATCTCTTTTGAAACTTGGTTTCCTACCTTAGTTGCAGTAGCCATCAGATGTCCCACTTCAATCCCTCCTCACTGGTAGTACATAAATAAAATATCTCAGGCCACTAATGTGCCAGGAAATACTGCTACACTGCTTTGCTAATTTAGTAGAGTGGAAGGTGTGGCCACTGTGACAAGACCCTGGTGTAAAGCAGGGCCAGAGCAATGTGGCCATGTGGCATGTGTGGCCATTGGCCTAGGCAGAGGGTTCCTGAGGCTCCTGCCTCTCCCTGGCTCTGGGCAGCTGTCACCCTTCCCTCTGGTTCTCTAATAAACTCAAAGGTGCCTCTAGCTGCCTGTCTGTCACTGCACCCAGTTGTCCCTTCCATGGGACCCTCATTCCATCCCATCCTGCCCAGCATACCCTCTGTATGCCTCCCTCCAGCCAGCTCAGCCTGGCCCTGTGCCCCTCACTGGGGACATGCACCTCCTCATTCAGCCTTTACACCTGCTGCACCAGGGCTCCCACTGACCCTGCTCCCCCTGTCCTGGCAGCAACCCCATCACTGATCTTTCTGGAACCTGTACATGCTCTGTTTAATTTGCCTCCTACCCAGCCTACCTGTGCTCCAAGGGCAGGTCCAGCCCCATAGACAGTGATCTCCCCAAGCACAGCTCTACCGTGGGAGTAACTTCAGTTTACTTTGAACACAGAGGGTTAAAAGTATTCTATGTTTGACAAAGAAACTGCCAGAGAGCACTACAGATGTACAAGAGCAACCTTCAAGAACACACTGGAGGGAAAGGGAAGGAGAAGGATGGGAAAGGGAGCAAAGATGGGATGGGGTAGGCACAGATATGCAATAATCCTTCTTAGAGTTATTAAAAAAAGAAAGGAAGGGGACGGGTGAAAAAGACAATATTTAAACTCAGGAAGACAGATCACTTTTCAGCAATGGAAACTGAGTATTCAAACTCCTTGCAATAAAAGACAGAATTATTCCACCTTAGCTATAGGAAACTGCCTTTAGGTCGTATTCTCATCTCACTCTACAAAGACACACAAAGGCAAGTCCCTGAGCATAGAGAGGGGAACACACCACACAGTATGGCCAGAGAAGTGCTTGTGCACACAGCATGAGGACACTTAGGAAAGCATCCCTGCCCTTGCCCTGCAGGATGTCACAGTGTGCAGTCAAACACCTACTGCTGGCCTTTAGGCCTCACAATGCTGGCATGAGGACACCTTTAGGGTTACAGCAGAAGCAACTTCTACAAGGCAGCAGGGCAAAATCATAGGGTATGGAACTGCTTGGGTTGGAAGGGACCTTGAAGAGCCCCAATTCCAACTCCTCTGCCAAAGGCAGGGATGCCATCCACTAGAGCAGGTTGCCAATTTGCCAAAATTGCTTACAGGTGACAGGTGTGTCAATTAGCCTACTGCTCCTGCAACTTGAGAAAGAGATACTAGATTTGGTGGGCTATGTACTCTTTTCCAGCTGTAGTGGAGTAGTGCAGCTCACTGCTATTATTTACTTGTAATAAACATCTGTTCCAAGATGAAAGCACCTATGAATGCCTCAGTGTCTCCTAAATTACAAGAGGTTAGTTTGTTAAACATTTAATCTACATAAACAAATACAGACTTCATGCAAGACAGATCTGAGAACAGACTGATTATTCTACCTTAGCATTGCTAACTACTACTTGCTGCTGTGCATGGAAACTTCAAACCCAAGAACTTCTCAGATATAATTTCCTAGATAAAACATGTTATATGAAGGTCAGCTTCCTCAGAGGCTCCTACTTTTAGAAATAAAACTGACTTCAAAAGAAAGGAAGCATTTAAACAGTGTCATGGCAATATGGCTTACTCAATTATTAACTAGCTGATTTATTTTTAATTGCTCGTGTACCTCTTCAAACTCAGCCTAGGTCAGCCATGAAGGAGAGCAGCTACCAGACGTGTGGCAGCTGCAGAGCCTGTGCAGGATGGATGTCCCAGCCAGTGGATGGGGGCTCAGATCAGAGAAAACATCACCACAGATGGCACAGCTGGGTGCCTGTGACTGGCCTCCCCGGCACTCACAGCAGAGTGGCCAAGGGCGTGTTTCTGAACCACTCTCTTACCCCTAAAGGTGGTCTCTCCAGGTCAGGGCTGAGGCACATTGGTGGGGCAATGAGGGGAAGTTTGCACTGCTGCTGCCCATGCTGTATCTGCTCTACAAATAAATAGAGGACTTTAGTCTCCAGGGCTGTCAGTTTGGCACCTTCCATGTGCACAAAAGACACTTTTGTTCGTTTGCTTTTTATTTTCTTAGAAACAACCACCCAAAAAGTTATATGCAAAGCTTAGTATGGCAAATCAAAATAAATCAAATTGATTGCATGAGAGCACCTAAAATCCCACAACTTCCACTTGCTCTCTCTTTCTTTTGTGTTTTCTACTTTTAATTGTGATAAGAATAAAAGTTATGGACCTCTTTCGGTGTTTCTTGATGACAACGGTTGCTGTTCCACCACAACTCCAATGCTGCCACCAAGCAAGCAAGAAGGAGGCCTATTGCTAAAATGCAGAAAACGCCTGCAAAACTGTGCAGCTTGAGTGCCTTCCCATCTGTCTGTGCATTGGTGTGGCTGTTCAGGTCACAACGTCCCATCCGTGGCCACCACTTCTGTTTAAGAACATCCAAGTCTCCACTTTCTTGCAACTCTAGGATCCTGCAGAAATTTCAAAAAACAAGTATTATTTGCAATGATACTTTTTTACAGGTTTTTTTACATGTCTTTTCCTTATGCTTCACAGCTCTTATATCTACCATCCCACAATTCCAAATTCCACCCCTCTCCACCACCGGATTGCTGTTATTCTTCCTCTGAAACTCCCTTATACCAAGATTTCTTTCTACTCACAGCAGCAGGTAAACTCCACCGGGTAACTTTAGGGGAAAAAGAGACTGTCAAAAATTCCACTGCATTGCAAACAGCATTTCCAAGGGAAATCACCACATTCCAGTTAGTTATGCCTGGTCTGGCTACATTCAGCTGCAGCAGCTGGTCCCACTAGTGAAATGCTCAACCCACTCCACTGCTGCTCTCCTACAATAATTCCAAAAATACGTGAGGCTAAACATGCTACTGTTTGTGCACCACTTAGTACAAATCTGTTTAAGCAGCGACCAACTCATTTACTTTAGCAAATGTAGTTTATTCAAAAGGATTTTACTTCAATGCTGTTACTTAATTCCTGAATTAGTGTGTTAACAGTTGCTAATTAATCATTGTTTTGTCTCTTGTGAAGTGTCCCTTCTCCGCATGAATGATTCATTTTTGATTTGGTTTGATAACTGTTTTTTAGCTGTTTACTAACAATCTTTTCTCTTGAGGCAGCTTTGTCTCTAGTTATGCAGCTGGAGTTTTGCTCCTTTAGGAGCACGATGAGGCAATCTTGCTTCAGTTCCCTGCCTGGAGCGGAGCACCCGCTCACCTTCTGCTAATGCCACACATGCCTGCACAATGGCGTGTCTTCATTCCAGGGTACACATTCACACGGACAAGAGACACCCAGCTGATAGCTCAGAGATCACTGAACAGCACAGTTTTATAGGCTCCTGCTCTTGTCAGCCCCATGCAATTCTCTGCAATTCTTGTTTCCCTGCACCACTGTGAGTCTTCACCCCGTCCCTCCACCCTCCAGGATAAGGCAGGGCATTGCTGCTTGCTTGCTGCAGGGAGCAGCACATTGCCTCAGAGCCTGCAGCATCTGGCATGAGCTCAAGAGCTCTCTTCAATCTCTCCTCCACCTCACACCGAGCTCTGAGGACATCAGTCCTCTGTGCCAGAGGCAGTGCTGTCTGAAGGTGTGAGGCCACATGTCACCTCCAGTCCCCTCCTCCCAGGCCAGATGCACATAGAGCAGAAGGAGCAGCAGCTTTGTTGGAGCCTGAACTCATAAGCTCTCTGGTGTCATGTATTCATTGTTCTTTATTCATTAAATGCCAAAATTAATGTGAATGGTTGCTGGCTATAGAGAGAAATCCTATAAAACAAGCTTTGTTTCAGTTTACCTCTGGGAGAAGAGATCTCTGTAGGGACTTCCATGCTGGAGTGCTATCCCATATCCTTTGCTGCTGATGCTGTTCCCAATGACTGTCACAGAGCATTCATCATCTGTCAGTGCAGCATATTCCACCACTGTCACATCCCACAGGAAAGCATAATTTCCTTTCTTTGCCTGTAAATACAGCAGGAACACAACAGAGTCTGAACTAAACTGCATTTCCAGGTAGGACAGAACCTAAGCCAGCAAACAAATCCAGATCTTGTCACTACTCCTTGGTGGTATTTCATTAGGTCACAGTTTATATGCAGACCTTCAACATCTTATTACATTTCTAACAGTCTTCTCTCCCAGCAGGACTTCACCTACTTCAAACCTTGCTAAAATATCTTCTTTTTTTTAGAATGCACATAGGATAACACAGCCAACTCTAAGTGTAGGTGAGGCTTATGTAACAGGTAATTAATTATAAATGAAAGCTGTTGCTTTAGATGATGAAAGTCAATGCATGTTTTGTAGGAGACATGGAATCCATGCATTTATGTGACAAGACTGCCATAGTATGAACATTAAGTGATGAGCATTACATGCACCAAAACTCTAATTTTGCAGCTTTGCTCATATAAACATGTGAATAAACAGATTTCTCTTGCAAGTAAACCCAGCTCTTCTGAGAACTATGTTAGTCCTGTAACAAAAGGCACACACTGAGCTGAAAGAGATCCCTCTTTTCTTCAAAGGCAAAATTCACAAGCATCTACTACTATCTCAGTTTTGGAAGAAATATTGTTTTATTTTAACACACATCCATGCAGATATCCTTAAATATCAGCTTTAATTGGGACTGAAACCAAGGCCTGCACACAGTGTATGTAAGGAATGTAAATCACCTTACTTAACACAAGATGTAAGAAACATATCAGGATAGGGATTGAGTAAAGTACAATAAAATATCATTTTGTTGGTTAAAGTAACCATTGGTTGCCCAATATTTTTAAGTAGCTGAAGTCCTGTATATATTTCTTTATGGGAACTGATTCACAAAGCTCCCCTAGCAAATGGCTACAGCTTTGGCACAGAATTAGTTCATCCTTCTGCATACTTTCAATTCTTTTCTAAGCTCAGTTTTGAATTCACCTGCAAGTTTGTAAGACTCCATCAGTGATTTCATAAGACTGGATTCCTCAGTTGAGCAAATATGATAATTTACTTCACCATAGTTTGACATAAACCATACCTTTGTGAAGTCCCTTAAAGTTGCTTACACGTGGCAATAAATCAAATGGGTGAGGGATCTTCTAAGGAGGCAGAATTCAGGGAAACAAAGATTAAAATCATGTTGCCTAGGCTTTCTGTAAGGTACTTGCTGCAATCCACCTCTTTTCCCTTTCATCTGCATCGAGGCAATCAAAGATACACCAACTCATTTGCTTCTGGGTTGAAACAGAGCAGACATGTTATATCCTTTCTTTCTGGTAAGATGTGAAAGAGTCTGTACACTGAACTCTTGGAAAATATTTTTTTTATTACTCAGCTACACTGTATTCCATGGTAAATAATAATATACAGGTTTTTGCTACCTATGAGAGGAAACTGTCAGCATTAAAAAATGTCCTCAGGGGACCAAAAGCAGCAGCACTTGTTTCTGTACACCGAATTTATTCAAAATTCATTATTTTAGAGAACAAAAGCCCTGCCTAATGGATATACAGAAACTGGATACCCCAGAAATATTTGGCCCAAGTCATTATGGTAAATTGTGTTTTACATTTCTCTGGGTATTTTTACGTTGGTTGAATTCTTGTCTTTTTTTTTTTTTTTTTTTTT
>VWYE01001342.1:27004-100417 GCA_013398995.1 Alaudala cheleensis | reverse complement strand
TGTTTGAGGTTTTGGGGTTGGGTTTTTTTTTTTTATTTTTGGGGTTCTTTTGGTGGTTTGTTCAGTTTGAAGAGCTGAATTTATCTTCTGTTCTTCCAGAACTGGTCAGTAAATCATCTTTTCAAATTTACAGCTTAGAAAAGAACACTGACAACACAATACATTCCTTATCTATCTCTTAGTAATACTTGTGGAACACAATGTTCCTGAAATATTTGACTTCCATTACAATGCACTTGCTAAAGAGAAAAACACATTATTGATTCTACTTTTCAATCCTCACTTTTCTGTATGTTATCTTATAGACAAGAGCTTTGTACACTGACTTTCAATGCTGCACAGCAGATCTTTTGTAAAGGTCTACTTCTCTGGCATT
Source organism: Alaudala cheleensis (assembly GCA_013398995.1). Taxonomy (NCBI): domain Eukaryota; kingdom Metazoa; phylum Chordata; class Aves; order Passeriformes; family Alaudidae; genus Alaudala; species Alaudala cheleensis. The sequence goes on along the minus strand of VWYE01001342.1, from coordinate 100,041 downwards.
TGTAGTGCTGCCATCCCAAATCACATCCTGCAATTGTAAATGGTCAATAAACCAAGTCTGCCAGATCTCTTCACATCTATTTTACATATTTTTAATGACATAAATCAGTCTATCCAATGTCATCACACCTGTAGAGCATGGTTTCTCTGACAGCCTGATCATTTTGGCATAGTCAGGAATCTGACTTTTAAACTCCTGGTTGTGCTTACGTCTCAACTCCCAGAAATCCTGGCTGCAAGGCTGTGTCCCCTCCCTCTCTGACTGCCAAAACCAGAATCTTCAAAGATCCCTTTATCCTAAGGGAAGACTTAGTTCTTCACAAACTTCTTCCACTTGTGAAATTTTCTTCCCTGCAGAGTGAGGACCTCATACTATCGGTGTGTTCGTTGTGTGGAAAGTTTTCTTATAACAAAATGTTTAGTTGCTGTCTAAATTCAGCATCCTTCACTTCCCTGTTAAGATCTGTTGTGACAGCCAAGCAGTATCATTTGTTCAATTTAAGGAAAAGCTGTCAAACTTTGAAAAACATATGTAGAAGATACATAAGTGCACACATACATGTATGTGTGTTTGAAGTAGGCTGACTTTTTATATATCTTCACTAGGCAAGCAGTAAAAGCCAAATAAAATCAAATTGACATTTGTTTTCAATGAAAAATCAACCTCAAATTTTAAATGTAGTTTAAACTTCCTTTTTTGTTTAACGAAAGACTCTGTGAGTGCACATGTGCCTGCCCCTTAACTTCCAGGTCATGAATGTAGGGAGACTGGCAAAGGGGCCTGTGGCAAATGCCAGCTGAGAATAGGTGAGACAGCTTGAATTAAAAAATGACTGAAATAAATACAGAATAATGAGCTTAAATTTATAGTTCAGTCTTCTAATTGTAGTTAATATTTTGCTCCTTTCCTATGGCCTTACTATGATCCTCATCATACAGACATGCTGCACAACAAAACAAAAACCACTTGGTTAAACTTGCAGAAACCTCTTTATCAGAAAGTCAGCCAAAGCAACACTCATTTATTCCACCCAGGTGGAACAACGACTTTGGCTTATACCAAGGGCATCAGATTTATTTTTGGTTTAAGAGATTTAAGAAAACAGATTTAAGAAAAAAGAACCCCCTAGGCAAAACTTATATTAAAAAAATATTTTTTCTTCACAATCCTAAAAAAATTAAAAGGCCAAAGAAGATTGCTTCCTAGACAAGACAAGGACCACAAAGAAAATAATACTCCAGGAAAGCAGTAAACAACCCCATAAAGTCACTCTTCAGTGTGGATGGAGATAGAGGAATATTGTTCAAAGGTCCTGGCTTACTGATAGTTAAACAGTGTTGCTTCAAGGAGAGCACAATAAGGAATAACAATAACATGAAAAAAGATTGATTCCAGATTAATCACTGATGTATCTGTGATTTATCTGAAACTTAAGAAGAGGCTTTCATACTTAAGACAGAAGTGCCAGAATAATGCAAAAGCCATCATTAATTTCCTGCCAGAACAGAGTGTCAGTGCAGCTGATCCCATTATATGGCTGGTACCACAGAAACATCAAAAAGTGACCTTTACATTGGCATTAGTGGAGTAGTTCAAAACCACGGTTGGATAACATTTATTAACTACATAACAGTGCTTTGAGAGAAGCAAGACAGTTCTAATGGAAAGAAAAACATGTAATTTAATCCTGTTGAAATGTTTCAAACATCAAAATAATTAAGGAACCACTACAGGATGCAATAGATTCAGGTTTAAGGAAGCAAATTTGCTTTTGCTTCAAAGGCTGATGGTCAAGAAATGGAAAAATTTATGAAGCTCTATGAGAGCAATCACAATTCACAATATAAAATTCATTGTGGACCAAGTAGTTTAAAAAAAATCATATTAAATGAACTTTTAAATTACTTCTCTCAAAATTAGAATGAAGAGAGAAGATCACCCTGATTTAATGCTCAGTGATCATTAAGGAAGCAAAAAAGAAAAGGACTAAATTCTTACTGTGCCATTGCATAAATCAATGATGCATTCTCATTTTGTGCTCTACTTGGTTTTGATCGCTTTTGATCAAAAGTGATGTACAGGAAGAAAAGAAACAATTCAGAGAAATTTTGGCACCAAATTGTTTGGACAGGGGAACAATCTCCACTGAAGCAGGGCATTATAAAATGCAATAATGAGTTTAATTCTCCTATCTGTATATATAGCAGACACAGGATCACATGGGGAATCATACACTTCATTGCTTCAAAGCAGAAATGGGTGCTCCCAAAGGAAATACAAAGCACAGGTCATTACATATGTTGGTGCCAATCACTAATTACCCTGACTGCCAATGTAAAGCAAGCAGTTCACTGAGATCCTGGCTGTGCAGACTTTCCTGTGACAGCATTAGTCAATCCTCATCTGTGACAGTCCCAGACAACTCAGAGTGGCAAACCAGCATTTTGGATGGACTGGTGCTTTTGTGGTTTCTGCTCCTGTGCTGTGCAGAGGTACTGCTGCATAGGAGGAGGTTTTCCATCTTCCATGACCACTTCCAACTATCTTGGGGATGCAGCAAAAGCAACCTTCCCCCCAACCACTCCTGTCTCTTAAGGGTCCTGCTGTCACTTAGGTGACATTAAAGTGCATTCCTGCCTTCCATGGCTCTCCCAGTGCTGCAGAAGCTGTGCCCTGCCCATGGGAGATGGTCACTGTGGCTGCAGGGACCCTGCTGTGCCTGAAGAGACACCTCTGCCATGGCAACCAAATGCCATGAAAGCTCAGATGATTTTCCTCCACTGCCATCCCTTTGTTTTCAGTCAAAGGGAGTAGGAAAATCTCCGTGAAATGGAGAAAGATAAATGGAGCAGGGACAAACACCTGAAATACCTATCTGTGGCATAAATAAGCAGCACTCCCTGTTTTGCACTCAAGTGGCATTGCTTTGTTTGTAACTGCAGCTAACTGTGATATTGTCTGAAGAAAATGGAAAGGAGAAGGAGGGAAGAAAGAATAGTAGTGATTTTTTTCTTTTTTTTGCATTGTGTCAGGCAAGTCCTCATTCAGAAAAATGTTTTATGAATCTTTTTATGCTAGAGAGATTTAGAGTTCCCATTTCCTACGGAACACATTTGTAAGGCACATTTACATCTCCTTCATGCAGCAGGACGTGTTTATGGATGGAAACTCTCATTTCCTTGGCTGACATCAATTCTCCTTTAGAGAAAAAACCCCAGAATTTCTAGCCATAATACTTGACATAGGAAACTTGTGTGTTTATTCAGACAGTTCAATGAGCTAGGAAGAGTGACACTTAAAACTAAAAACACAATAGTTTAGTTGACAATGTTATTAAACATTAATGCCAATTTATGTAGGTGTCTAATCAAATAGCAGCTTAGGTCATCTTTGGGGACTGAAGTAAAATTTAGTTGTTGTTGACATTAATTGAATGAACTGATCTAGTGATATAAAAATCACCCTACAATGCTGAAATCAAACTTAGTATAAAAAGTTATTATCACATAGATAGGATGGAGCTGCCAGCTCCATACAGACAATGGAATTGGTATTCTCCACTGCCTGCCAATCTACAGTTCCATTTCTGGCTTAGCAAATGTAGCTATCATAAATGGCAGCATGCACTAGGCTTACAGAATAAGAGTATTTACAATTTCATGGATAAAGAGCATCCACTGCCATAAGAATGTTAGAAAAATGAAAACTAAAATACTCTATCTTTTTCTAAGGTAAACTGTTTTATTATTGGCTTAAATGCTAGGGTACATAGAAAAGTATTTAATGTCTCTATTTCTCTTCTAAATGCTTCCAAAACATCTCAAAAGAGGCCTCATTTTCATAAAGTGCTGAGCAGATTAAGGAAAAAAACCCAAAACAAAACAATTACTGCAGACTTTGCTATTGCCAGAGCTCTGCCTTGTCCCCAAGGAACTGAGGATTTTGGAGCTGAGGGCAGAGGGCTTTGGGGAAGCTTATCTGAGGGATGGGCAGGGTGGACATAAACTTTTGACTGAATACTTGTATGCTAAGACATGAGAATGTCTGCATAAAGATTTTGTCCAAAAGTTGAGCAAAGAGTTGGGAATCTTTTGCTAAAGGAATTTGAATTGGGAAATGGAATGGCTTGCATTACTTGTGTTCACCCTCTTCATGGCACTGTAAAAACAGTACATTTTGGATACTGTCCCTCTGACTGTTCAGAAAAGGTTTCAAAAATTCAAAATAGAAAAAGGAAATGCAAGCCAAAGCCATTTTATTATGTCCCACATACAAAAGTGTGAAGAACTAGTAAATCAGTATTTCACTGACAAGAGTATCTCTGATCAAACATTCACTATGGTAATAAAAACTGCTTGTTTTAGGAAGAAAATCAATTGACAGATGAAGAGGACACTTTTCACTAAAGGAGCAGCACATCAAGGCTTTCAGCATGTCTGCATCCCTTCTGTGTAATGTGCTCCTGGAGATGTGTTTGATGTAAGGCACTGCCTGGTTTTGTTCAGATTCAAGATGGGGAGCAGAGGGAGAGGCAGGCTGTGAGGGGGGTGCATCTCTAATGGCCAATACTCAGAACAAAGATGCAGCATCCTAAGCTGTTATAGATCAGTCCTTGAATTCCACATTAATCCTCTGTTCCACAAAAAAACACATGTAGCTTTATGTGAGAGAAATACCATCTTAGTAAAACACAGTATCATGTGAATGCATTTTTCAATAAACAAAGAAAAATCTTGCATTAAATTTCTGTTTTAAGAGAAATGAGTACGCATTCTGTGGATCCTTTAATTCTTACTCATGTTTTAATCATGAACTCAGAAAAAAGAAAACAAACTCAAATGAGCAAAGGACAGGAGTCAGTACTGAATAATGTAAAGAATGACATCTTTAGAAGGCATCATTAAAGCTCCCACAAAACTGAGAAACCTTGCTACCAGATCCAAAGGACTTACATACTGAAGAACTTGGGCAGAGCTAAAGTACTTAAATTCAGAACAATGACACCAACATGTGATCCTTATCTGCCATGGAGGTACTAAAAGGAACTTTATATAGGAATTTATGAGGGTTTTAAATGACTGTAATTTCTTTCCTGTGACTTAACATTAACTCCATAGAAACAACATTGATACAGAAATTAAATGAAAACCCCTGTGATCCAGTCTTACCTTCCTGATGCCTTCAGAAGGGTTTGATACGCAATTATCTGCCCCATTATTCTTACTGATAGTCCTCCACAGCTCAGCAAATGTGTTATCCTGCTCCAAAGGGTTGGTCCCTTTTGCTTTGAAGTATTCGTACACTGCTGAGTCCCTGACTGTACCATAAGATATATCCATTTGTTTGGACAGATCCTGAAATGTTCTGAAATTCAAGCAATATTGAGAAATTAGTATTATGTAGTACATTAGCAAGATTTCATTAATTAAATGGTTTCTATGTCTGTCATTCGTCAGAAAGCACCTACCCTCACCAAGCAACATTTCCATATTTCATTCCTCATTGTAAAGGAAAGCCAAGCAGTTATTTAATTGTACTGAGATCAAATTATTTTAACTACACCCAAGCTCTGTTTCACTCCAGTGTAGATTTTGGTTGGTGGGGGTTTTTTTTGGGTGTTTTGTTTTGTTTATTTTTGTTTTGGTTTGGTTTGGTTTTTTTGGGACAGGTAACATTCACATTAAATACGCTACCAAGATTGCAAAAGAATATAATGTGATAAAGACTTACCTGAAAACAGGAAAAACTCAGATTATAAATATAAACTTCCAGCCCATCAACTTCAGAGAAATACCTTGCAGAATTCAGTGGAATTAGTTTGCAGTTATACCAATGCTCCATCTGACTCCAAATCAATATTACTGTTTTAAACAAACAAATAAAATCTTGCTTCCAATTTCCACTAAGTCTCTCTCGCTCTCTCTTTTCACAGCCTCTGTAGAACAGGCATTTTTCATTCACACAGAGGCCTAACTTTCATTTACTCATCATATACCACTCTAGAAGTGTAAATGGGTCTCACCCTGAGTGGCTGCGAATGCACAATTTATTTTCAAATTGTACAGAATGTAATTCACTCCTGTTTTACAGCCTTTTCTGCACTGAAAGGTGTAAATCACTGCCTGCATCAATGAAAACCAGCCCAAGCTTCAAAACATTTAAGGTGGCATCACTGCCATCAGAAGCAGCATCCTGGCTGTTCTCCCTCTCCCAGAGGTTCATACCCATTCCTGTGCCTTCCTCCTTTGCCCTCAAGTATCACTCAGGGCAGTGGCACCATTTTTCCATCTGAGCATGCAAATGTACAACACACATTGGACCTCTGACAGCCACACACGGCAGCAGGGACCAAACTGAGTCTCATAAATAACGGCCGACTTTCTTTGAAATGCTTTATAAATGTGGGACTTCACATACTAACAACATGCTTCTGATATAACCATCACTGCTTGACATAAGTTAAACTAAAGTGACCCTCCCTGCCTCGGCCCATTTCCTTTTTCCCCGAAACAATCAGAAACAAAACCTTTCTGATCAATAGATGTGAAAGGCCCACTCTTGCCGCCTCCAGCTCCTGGAGCCACAAAAGCAGAACATTTGGCTTGCAGCTTGTGCACATTTCTTCACAATGCTCCTGAGGAGCCTTCCCTTGGCCCAAGAGCCAAAGCTGTTTCCCACAGCTGAAGACTTGTCACAGACAATATTTTTCTGCCACCTTTTCCCTGTTTCACTGGGGAGATGCCACTGCTGACACCTCACATGCCTGTAAGATTCCCTGCTACACTATTTAAAGCAAAGCAATCTGGGCATATACACAATGCCACATAAAAATACATAGAAAGCTCTTCCCTCTTCTCCCTCACATCACCCCCAGGCCTCCCAAGTTTAGCTGCAGAAGTGCCCTCCTCTGGGAGCCCTGTCCCCAGATAAACTTCCAGAGGGCTGCCCCTCAGCACACCCCCCACCCCAAACTCTTCCAACTCACAAGCTGCTTCAAACAGTTTAAGTGGTTTAAGTTCTTAAATTGTGTTAAGGACTTTTTATCATTTTAAGCTGTTAAGCAGCTTTGAGTAAGACTGTGTGAACAGTTTCTCTCTATATACATAGCACATTTGTGGATTTGGGCTAACTCTAGGACTTCCACCAAACCCCAAATCTCCTGTTATTTCCCTAGCTCTGTATATGGCAATTGATAAAGTACAAAACAAACATCCTGGAGGTTGTTGGAAACTCAAAATGATAATGAAAAATGGGAGAATTTGTTCAGGTTTTATTTCTTTCTTTAAGGATCCTGAAAGGTCTATTCTGCTCCCCTAAATGTTTCCTGTACATTCTATGGAACTGTTTTTCCTCCAGTCTTGATCTACATGATTGCATGCTGCATTTAATTCTGTCTTTATTTTTTAACCTAAGTTTCATCATATTCCAGGGAATTGCTTAAACCCCAGGAATGGATGATCTGGCTGTTAAAAGACACATTTCTGCCTATAGGGCAAAGAAACATACTCAGTATACAAAGGAGGGTCTTCTGTGGCAACTCTTTCCCACCAGGTTTAGTGTAAAGATTTTGGTGTAGGAAAGCATGTTGGGTAGAAGCACATGAGCATAAATATGTTTAATTAATATACTTTAACACGGGTTTCAGCTGGTAACAACTTTACAAAAGCCTACTGCTGATATTGCTATTCTGTTTGAAAGTTTGAACATGAAGGTTTGGATAGTTAAAAAAATAATAAAACTTGCAATTTTAATATCAGTATTTCCTGTTTTCCTTTATTGCCATGGAAGCTTTTACTCAGAAATGTGCATTTTGTTTTAGCTAAATTGCACTTTATTGGCAATCAGTATTTTTATTTTAGCTAAATTACATTTTATTGACAATCAGTACTGCACAAAAGCACAGTACAGGTTGCTTTACGAGCAGCACAGTTTGTTCAATTCTCTAAGCATCACAGGGCAGAGAGAGCAAATCTGGGGTTTAAATCAAGTGCTTGCAATAAACACACAAACATACAGGTGGCAGGGAGGGAAGCACACATTGGCCTGGGTGTGGGAGCAAGGTAAGCCCTTTAGCTGGCAGCATTTCTGTGGAACAGAAAATGTGGAGTATTTGTGTCCTAAGGATTTCTGGCAGTGCACTGTTTGATGGTTTGGACCATTTAGCCAAGAACCCATCCCGGAAATTATCCTGACAGGGAGTGGTCTCAGCCACAGTTCTTACTCTGTATAAAAAATTATCTCTGCTGTATTTCTGCACAGAAAGTGGAGGTGATGCTCAGCACCTCCATGGCTAGAGAAGTGGTCAAAGATTTGGGCCTGGTGGGCATGAGCACATTCATAAACAATACTGGATGGAGATGAAGTAACTCCTGCTTTTTACTGGGTGAAGTAAGATAATCACAAGGGTAGGTTTTAAATACCTTTATTTTAACTCCCTCAAATTTGCCTTTGCCAGACACAATCACTCACTGCTACATTTCAGATACTGGCTGTATCTAACAGTTGTGTCATTGTCTAAAGGCAGCTGCTGTCACTGTTCTTCAGCTGTATTTGTGCAACCAGCTGTTAGCTGGACCCATCTCCTTTAGCCACTCAAATTCTTGTCTCACTTTCCTATGGCAAAGATTTCATGCATTTAATATACAAAATTATTAGTGACAAAAATGAGCATAACAAGATGCCCCATTAACCTCACCACCTCAGTTACTGGATCTCACAAGCCATTAAAGGCTCTTTGTAAGTGTGATTAAAGATCAGGCCAGTAAAGCAGAAAAAGCCAATGCCCCTCACTCAGTTACAGGAGCACAACTTCAATTTCTAGATAAATACAGCCACGGTGTGATTACTATAATTGACAAGTACATGTAAACCAACTGATTTAAGTAAATATATCTGCAGTCAATCTAAAGAAAAATGTTGTCTTTTAAACCTGTATTACCAGCCAAAATATTTAATGCCCATATTTATGCCTGCTAGATGAACACAACTGATATGCATTCCCAGTGTAATTGCAATTACTTCATGCAGAGTCAACTGAAGACTGGGCTCTCTGCTTGTTTTGTTTGTTAGAGACTTATTGACATAAAACAAATGCTGCAGAAGACACAGACAGGCAATAGTGGCATTAGCATTTATAATTAGACCACTAGAAGTAATTGCCAGAATAAAAATACTGGTTAAGATATGCTTTTGTGAGATGTGTTCTTACTTGTAAAAGCCTTGTGTAGCTGCAGATATACAGACTAAAAATATGCTGCCAGTATGGGTTTATTTTACTCTGTTGCTGATACAATCTGCCCAAGACTTCTGGATGAATAATAAGTGACAGACTAAACTTGACACCAGGTGTTTTGTGGTAACTGCTGATCAATTAACTCAGCTGGAGGCACCTGGATCATCAGATGTGATCAAAGTATTTTTTCAAAAGAAAAACATGTTCCTTTCATTAAAAAAAAAAGTAGAATTTTTTTTTTGTTGTGACCCTGAGATTTTTTGCTCAATGCAGCATAATATTCTAGCTGATGGCTACCATCAAGATAAAGTGTCCTGGAGATTATGAGACTTTTTTTAAGCTGCTCTGCCTAAATGAAGTCTTAAAAATGCATACATCAAATGCATAGTACAAGTCCTACTTTTCTATCTTTAAATTCCTTGAGGCTAAATTATTTTCTTTTAAACTTTTTTTTCTCCATAAGTTAGGAATTCATTACATCTCCAGAATTAAATGCAAGTGCAGTTCCTAACAAAAACTGTTTTCTCAACACTATTATGTGAGAGGGAAATATGTGTTTTATGCACTGGGAAAACAGTAAACTTCAAAGTAAAAATAGAAGTATCTGAACTGATTTGACAAGCTTGTAAGCCTAGGAGACACCTATGAGGAAAAACCTAGAACATAAAACTCTATCTGAAAGGATATTTATTGGATAAAGTTATACCCAGTGGAAAGTAATGAGCTGAAACAGAATTCTGCCTACTGTGAACTGCAGAAAAGTGCAGAATCTTGAGACCTTAAAATTGCTGAGAACTCCTCCCTCCAAGGGAGAGTTTTCTGTGACAATGAGGACAAATAAGAAAATGGTTTTAGTTGTTGTTGACAACATCAATCCACGCCCTGAGAGATGAACTTGGAAGCCAAGCAAGCACTGCCAGATCAGATTCTCATTTGTAGATGTCGCCCAAGAGAAAAGAGTCAGCAAAGCTGAATCAAGGTTGAAGTGGTACTGGGGTGGTACAGACAAGGTCTACATGAGCACATCTTACCACTCAGAACCTCAGTCCTGATTAATTTTTATATCCACTTAGGAATATGTAAGGCAAAGGACTTCAGCCTCAGTCCAATGTTCACAAATGAACAATCTTTGGAACTCCAGTTTTAAGTAAAAATTATGAGTGGGTAGGTTAAAGCTTGTCTTCAGACATCCGAAACTGAGTTCAAACTTTCACAAAAAGACATTCTCTAGAGCTGCTCCACCCAAGTTGAACAGTTTAACTGGTTAATGAGTTGAAAAAAAAATTCCCTCTGTTATGGATATAAAGCACCACTAGGGGATGATAGTCTCATTGACTCAGAGACTTGCATGGGGAGTTGCACTGTGTTGCTAAATTTAAGTTAAAAAAGCACAAGTTCACTTAAAAATGAAAGAGAACAGAGTTAGTGTCTCTCTAAACATTAGTGCAACTGATATTTCATGAGCCTTCAGCTGTACAAGAAAGGGGATATATTGGCTGAACAATGAGGTAACATTAGAACTGACCTCCCTTTAACAATGACAAGTCTAAAAAGTAAATATCCTTTAAAAAGAAGTATTATGACATATTTTGGTAGATTTTCAATGTTTGTTCCAGGTATATATAGTGTGTGTTCAAGTGGACATACAAAAACTAAAAGACAGGCTGCTTCAATGATTATTCTTAGTGGGGCCAATAAAATTGTTCAAGGTATTCTTAGAATGGCAGTACCCTTAGTACAGAGAATTAAAATGAAAACAAGTTTATCTCCACTTATAACCTTCGACTTCGGAAGAACTGGGCTCATGATTTTAATTTGGACATCTCAGATTTTCTTTGAAATTATGAATAATTAAACTGAGCTCTTAAATCAATCCTTAAATTGTCAACTTCTCTATAGTGGTATGATCAAATTCTGCATTGTTCCATTTCACTGCAAGTCACTTTAAATGCTCTTAATTCTGTCTCAGTGCTGTGATGTGAGGAGCAACAGGTTTCTTCATCAAATACTCTAAGCAAAATTTTAACTTTAGCAACAAAGGTTTTCCAGTAGAGATCAGCAGCAGTACTTGCATGCTTAGGATACACTTTTCAAGTCCTTCACCAGCAAATATATACTGCTTTATAATTCATATAAAACTCATTTTATCTGCTCTCCATGAAAAATACCAACCACTTTGAACAAAAGCCTTAGCAGAAAAAGCCTCATGGGAGTTTCTACAAGGGAAGCTGTAAGTATTGACAGCTTAAACTGCAATGAATCAGTGGAGCTGCAGCCCTTCACACCAGAACTGAACCTTTCCAAATCCCAGCAGGAGAAAAACAGTGCAGACAGCCAGGGCTGGGTCTGCTCTTGTCCCCAGCAGTGGGGCAGGAACAGCTGCTACACAGCATTTCAAAGAAGCAGGGACTTTCCTCCAGTGGCAAAACCAATCAATTGACATGTGTCACAGAGCACGTTGCCATGTCAACCACCCACTCTTCCCATAGCTAAAACAAATAGTGATTGAACTCCTCAGCAGGTAATGGCACTGCAGCAGCTTTTTCATTATTATAATGGTCACTGCTGCCAGTGTGGTGGCATCTCTGAGACTCTGATTGGATTGGGACTCACTGCCCGAAATTAGGTGCAACCAAAAGTAAAGTGTAACATTCAGTTGTAGGGAGAGGTTGTTAAGCCAGCTTTATTTCTGCCCCAGGAGGAAGTGGTTTGCTACACATCCTGCATGCCATGTGTGATGGCAACAGTTCTGTCAACCACCCACATCAGGACCTCTCTCTTCTACTGCCCCCAAAGAAACTTCTCCTGTAGGCTACCTAGCAGACTCAGTAGATAGAGCAGTACTGCTGAGATCAGTGAAAATACTTACACACACAAAAGCACATGCTCAAGGTTCCCAGGACTGGAGACAAAAATACTAAATGTAAGAAAAATGAAAAACAAAGTAGCCAAATAAATACATACACAAAGCACAAGAACACTGAACTTGTACAGCCTCCACACTGATTTCATTGCTTTCAAACAACTTCCAGAGGCCTCTGCTCCTACATGCAAAGGGAAAGACAACTAAACTAAACCGTGTTCTTAAATCCTGATATAGCACTGGCTTCCCTGCAGACTGAGTGTTTTCACTGGGATTCTGCTCCTAGCTACTGCATGATTAAGTTTTAAAAGAGGGGAACAGAATGTAAAGCCACTGAAATACAAAAACAGTCAAGCCACTAATAAATGATACACTGTCATGTATATGATTTTAGTAGTAATAATTACTAGCTACACACATTTATTGGCAAGACATTTGGAGGCTTTGTGTACTTTCTTTCTAAGTGTCTGAGATGCAGCAGATACACATTCTACTACCAACACTTGAATTTCCATGCTGATCTCAGGACAATCTGCAGCATTCCTGCTGAAGTCAGTGTGGAGGATGTAGGACAAAACATACAAGTAGGCTGTGTCCTATTGCTCACAGAAGTTCTTAGTATCTTCCAGCAGTTTATTTAGGAAACATGCCCGTTTCCAAAGAAGGACTTAACATTATTTCTGGCTATGAGACTCAAATTTGGACCCAAAAATCAAACTGGATTCTCATCATAATCAGTAAAACAGGTTCTTCTGTAAACAACATTAAACCTCTGGGTATTCCTATCTGTTACTATTTCTAAATTATGCCCTCAGGACCACCTCAGTGACTCCACTCATCTGCAGTGATCTGTGTGAGTGCGACTTGACTTGTCACTGGATCCTAAAAGTTCATTTTGCCTAGAGCTGACACTGGCTCTGCTCTAGCACTGCACATAAAGAAATCTGTTAAACAGCTAGAAATAAACTAAACATCTCCTGATTGCCAGTCCAGTTCTAACTATACTTCCAACCCTTCTCCTCTCCAACTCACCTCCAGGCAATAAAAGCATAAGTCACTTACATTGCTGACTTTTTTTCATTAACTTATTTGTAATTTATTTTTTTCTTTCTGGATGTCCCATGCTTTCTGAATTGCTAGGAGGTTGTAAAGAAACTGTGATGTAAAGAAACTGTGATGCTCCTTACAGTAGAAGTTATGATTGCATTGCTTGGAATATTTTCAAAAACAAAAAATAGCATAATTAACTGTTACATTAATACTGATAGCAATCTAGTTTCTGAGCATTTGCACCTCACAGCTGGATCCACTGATCCCACAGTTAGTGATCCCTGGATGAGGTTTCTCTCATGGCTGAGCATTTATGATTGCATATTAATTCATCTGATGTCTAATTAAGGGAGTGAAGTCAGAGGGCAGTCTTTCCTTTATATTTACAAGGGCTGTTTCTAGAACCTCTCTTCACCACCCCATTTTTCCATATTTTTAAAAGCTTAGTAACCTTGAGCTATTACCCAGTTTGCCCACCATGTTTACAGTTTAACAATGAGAAGTATCAGACTGACAGAGACACTCAGAGCATCTAACACATCAGTCTCTTTTAAGATGCAGGCCCAGGTTTTCAAAGTCTGGAGCTTTAATTTGTATGCTCAGATCCACATTTAAACTGCTACATGACTGGGCAGATTTTCAGAACAGATCAAGGAAAGATTTGGCCCAACAGCACATCTGTACATCATTGAGAGATTCAGCCTGGAAAGGGATTCAGAGCAGCTATGAGCAATTGCTGTTCACCCTGCAGAACCAGAATAATTAGTCCTGCTAAAAATCTGGGTAATCCTGGATCCTTTATCCATATTCCATTCAACAGTGAGAAGGAAATGAAAATGCAAAGAAAAGGTGAAAACATCTGAAGAGCATGTTTGGAGGAAAAAATACTCCTGTTTGGACTTCCTTTGAGTATTTTCTTGCTTTACTTTTAAACCACTTTGCTATGGTGGCCTTTCTCTGAGTAGCTCAAAGGGTTAACATGTTAATTAAAGCAAGGTATTCTACTCCTTAAATTATTAATGAAAATAAAAACTGCAGCTGGTGTTTAACAGCACCTCGGTCCCAACAGCAGGTTTTAGTCACTTCACCTAAATCAAACATATCATAAAGTTGGCACGAAAATCATATTGTCTGAATCAAACACATCTGGCAACTGACACATGCTTTTACCTATAATGAAAATAACAAACTACCTATTATAGATGCAGATGCACTTTAAATTGTTTGCTGTGCTGATGTCTTCTACTGCTCACATTCAGAAGCTAAAATTCCTAATGAAGATTAATGATTAAGATCTAGAGGGAAGAAATTGCTTTCTTCCTTTTCCACTGCTGTTCTGAGTACTGATAACGCCACTGTTCTGTTTTGTGCTTGGATGACAAAGAGTAGCTTTTTAATTAAATACAGTGGGCAACAGATAAGCTTGGCTTCTTGGTGCTGGCTTATAAAGCCTTTACTCAGGGTTAGTGGTACTTTATACAAGGACTGTTAGGATATCATTGAAGTCCATGAAATCCCAGTGTGGAGGAAGGCCCTACAGAAGTCTTTATTAAGTTTTGATTTATCAGGAGCCCTGCATGTCAGCAGTCTCATAGCTGGGGTGGAGGGGCTGGATGAATTTAGATCTGACAAAGGTACAGTGTGATGCTGGAGAACAGCTTCACACCCTTCCCTTACCACAGGGAGAAGAAAAGAAAACAGAGGGGCTCTGAAGAGGCACCTTGATTGCTAGAGCATGTGCTGCATACTCCTGGGAAATCAAAACATAGGGCTCTTCATTAACACTGAAAGCACATATAGCATTCATCAGTTATTATTGATGTCTAAAGTGCATGCATTACATATGCATATTTTCAAGTCTGGAGGCCCCCATGCCTGTTTCTCAGAGGACCCAGACTGAGCACACAGTGTATGGTGCACTTCCCATCACATCCTGATGTACAACAGAGACCTTACCCTTTGTCCTCTCTTTCTCCTCACACTGAGCACAAGTCTCTCTGAATACTGAACCTCATACTAGGAAGCACCAAAAAAGCACATCAGAAAAAACTGGCTGCTTATTATATTGAGATTAATTAGTTTATTTGGTAGCCTAATTATATACCTTTAAATATGAGCTTGGAAATTGCATTATTGCCATATGTAAGAAACACAGTATTTAACATCCACCCCATTCTGACTGATGGTTTTCTATTTTCCAGATAGACATGACTATTCATAAATCAATTAAATTGAATCAGTGACACATTCTCTCAGCCTGTTGTTAATGGTTTAGAAGGCAAACAACTTCAATGCCTGTGATTAAATTTCTTGCAATGCAACAGACTTTGTCAGCTGTATCAAAACAGCTTTTCTGAGGCAATGCTGTTCTCTCCCCCTCTCCAGATGAGTCTGGGAACACTCCTGTATTCTATCACAAAGGGGGCACATGTGCAGAAGAAGAGAACAGTGCTCAGTAAGGTACATGAGCCCAGGCAATGGAAAGAACACATGAACTCTTCCCTTAGCAGCACAGTACCATTCTAGAAAAGTTTTCTTTCTCTCCAGAAAATATTCTGCAATGTAAGAGCCGAGAAGATAGAAGTCATGTAATAAGCAGTAGTATCTTAGCTCCCAAGGAAATTAAGTTCCTTTCTCCTCTAAACATCCATAACCTGCATTCATTAAAAATGTTTTGCTGGGCTTTTTTTTTTTGTTTGTGGGTTTGTTTGTTTTGGGTTTGTTTTTACATTATCAGGAATAGTTTCTAAATCTCTTTATGAAGATTTTCAATTTTTAAAGCCTTTCTTTAAATGGCAAGTTTACAGATTGCCACTTCATGCCAAGATGGTAGATAAACATTTTAGAATGTTTACTTTTTTCCCAGCAGATGAACTATCATCCTATATATCAGTTATGGTGTTAAGAGTGTCTTGTGTGAGAATGAATGCTCTTCTATCATGGAGATGTTCATGAGGGGAGTGGTTATTTTAGATCTGATAGATTTAAATGGAAACGTCAAAGAGAAAAGTATTCAGATTAAAAGTGTTTGCAAGATGTTGGAGTTTAATATCCTGAGGCAAAAGAAAAAACCCAAACAAGATTAACAACATAAAAATAATACATTTCAAAAGACCAGACTCAACAAACATCAAGAACTAGAGAAGAAAGTCTCTTGGGGTGCTGCTTTAAAGGATAAAGGATACAGAAGGGCTGGCAATTCCTGAAAGATACCATACTAAAGACACAGATGCAAACTATCTTAACATGAGCAATTATTAAAAGAAATTATAAGGAGCTGCAAGAGCTTCTGCAAGTGCTCTTTTAGGACCTAGAAAACCAAAATAATTCTCTTTAAAATTTGAAGAGTAGTGCAGCCATTGGACTAGCTAACTGTACATACTACAAATGTATGGGAATTGTGCAAATGCACGAGATAAAAAGAATCAAGAAGTAAAGATAAATCTTCCTCACATCACCAATAAACTCAGTTTGCATGACTTGTCACTGCAGAAAGCTATTTGTGTCATCCCTTGACTGAAGTTCCAATGTCCAGAGCAGAAGATGGGAACATTACCTTTGTTGTTAGGTGGGTGAGAAAGTCTAATGCTGAGCAATCATGGCACAAAAATGACAGAATGTTGCTGAGGAATTGTACAAGGTGAGAAGACTTTTTTTTTTTACATGAACAAATGAAGCAGTTCCCAAAATATTTCAAGAGATTAGCAGAGTTGGAAGCCTATGTATGCCCTGTCTGAAGTGACAGTAATTAAAAAAACAGGTACAGCAACTTCTTATAGGTGAGAACAGTGACTTTCAATTTCATTTCATAGTTTTGCAGGAATGAACTTACTGTGATTAAGTGTTTACTAACTATTGGTAGTTTTGTGAATACCATTTACTTGGTTTGGCTTCAGGAATGCTTCTGGCAAATTGGAAACCTATGCAGTAATATTCACTATATTACCCTGTAATAGAACCTGCATGACTTTTGTAATAGAGCCCTCTGTTACACTAATGACTCTGACCAGTACTGATGAATTATATAAAACACACATTATTTTACAGGGATTTTGGTTTGGTTTGCAGGCAGCTGCTTCACTTCACAATGTCATTAACAGATCTCCCTGAAAACCTGGAAAGAACCCCCCACTGGCCAACCTCTTTAATGGTTCAGACACAGAATTATTTCCAAAAGAGGAATCTCTTTGGAGTTTTTCTGCTTCCTCCTGTTTTTGTCTTTAGAGATGATGGATTAGGCTGTTAGGAGATGTCTGAAGCTTTAAGGCCCTTTCTGTTTGATTTGCTATAGTAATAATTATTTTGCCTTTTTAATATCCCTGCTATATTAGATGGTATTATCAGTTCATATAAGACATTAAATCAGCTTCTTTAGAGAAAAAAAATAGAAATCTAAGTAACCTATTGAGCAAAAATCTTCCATTACTGTGTTATGTATTGTTTATCCCTTAGGAGTTAAATAGAAAATATAACCTGACAAAGTAAGCCATAGGTGCTATCCATGTAATAAAAAAGAAACCTCATCCTACAACAAGGAAGGTGTAAGTCAGGGCCCAGTGGGATTTCATGCATGCAGAAAGCATCCAGCTACCCTGTGGACAGCTGGGGAATAACCTATATTAATGTGAGACAATCTGACCCAAAAGGTGACTCCATCTGAGCAGAGCAGAGTCTGTGTATCAAATACCAGATTTAAACCAATCCTTGTACATTTTGATGGGCTGTCCTGAGGGCTGCTACTCTTGCTACATTTTTATCCTTTCAAAGCAAAAGAAAAAAATAATAAAGATTTTATTACCTGCACAGATGGAAGATTTTGCTAATGTTATATCCAAATCATTTTCTTCTCTAAACTCTGCATGCATCTGAATTTCAATGCCTCGACCCACCTCAGTCACAGAACTTTGCAGTAACCAGAACAAATGAAGAAATGCTATGCTATAGGTCTCTCAAAAGTCAAGTTGGAGAGGTGTGGAATCATAAATCTCTTGGTTTTCCACTGATCTCCAATCTACACCACATTTTTCAATGGCAACTGGAGAGATGGAACACAATCTCGATTTTCAGCTGTGCATTCTCATTTTTCTCAGAAAAATGTCCTTGGGAAATATTTGCACTTAGATGCTTGCCTGCTTGTTCAATTAGAGGAGTAATTAGGATCCATTTTAAACCGTGCTTGAAAGGCATATGCCAACATTCAGAGAGCTTTTCAAAGGGCTCCAGACTCTGTGGCTTTCCCGGCAGCACCCACTGGGCAGCATCATCAATAGGAGTGAAATGAAAAGACAAACAATGGGAGCTGGAGCACTGGCAGCAGCCCAGTGCCTTGTCCTGAACACAGCCTGAAGGCAAATGCTGGCAAGCTCTGCCCCTGAGCACTGCTGCCCTGCTGCACCGAGCACTTCCCAGGAAATGTCACCCCTGTGCTCCAGAGAGGGAATGTTCTGGAAAGGTGAAAAAGTATTTTGAGTTCTTGCATCTTTTTTACACTCTTTTTAAGCCTATGTTTTTTTCTGGAGGGACTTAATCTAGTTATTTAATGATTGAAGCTTTTGCTCACAGCCTTTAATAATAATCACAATAATTATTTTTTATCATGCTCATCCGTACATGCCTCCTGCCAATATGCCTGAGGTGCTGCACAGACACTGCAAAACACAGCACAAATTAAACATAACAAAGAAAATCCAATGAAATATTTTAAAAGACACATCTGATATTAACAAGAAAGGCTGTTTTCAAATATGAGGAATTTCAAGACAAAATTGCTGTGAATACAGAGGGATTCTGGCGAGGTTCTTGCCACCAACCCTATCAAATCCACTTAACTACAGCAGATGAAATGTTCATTTCCCTCTGGCTGGCATCTTCCAAGTACTTTTCTCATTTTATTTTAAAATATTTTGAGATTGCTTCTGTTTTATATGCAACCCAGAAAATCTATCTTTTTCTGATACCTGCAGTGCTGGTATAATATGGTCATTTATGGCCATAATCTTTAGAACAGCTAAACTGACAATATGCCACATAAGAAAATATTATTACTGTGTTATACAGAAAGAGAACCAAGACAAAGAGGAGGCTAAGCTTGCCAAGATCAAACAAAACTGTGGTAGGAAAAAAATTTGTGCCCAAGTCTTCCAATCACCCCAGCCAGCCTATCACCCCAACTAAGCTGCTCTAGATCTTCAGCTGTCACCAAAATACAAGAAATTGGGGATTTAAAATAAGGGAATCTGAAATCATGAAACAACAGCTGTGATCTTAAAGCAGATATATTATGCATTTATATGCAGTCCATGAATGCATACAATACAGATGCCTCTCAAGGCATCCATAGCATGTGCAAACTCTTCTGAATTTGAAAATAGAATACCTTTTTGATGTCCTATTTTTCTTGCATGATTCTTAACCTCTTGTCAGACCAGCTCTCCTAAACCTGAGTTTCAGACTATCTGTGCAGCTACTGAATTGCATGTAGTCTGCTTGTTAACAAGAAATTAAGCTAGAATGTAAGTCGCTGATAATTAAACTCATAATTACAAATGGAAGGTCAGACAGCAGATCCAAGAGCTGTTTGAAAATGTAATAAGACAGAAGAAAGAACAAACTCACATGCAATAATTCTGCCTTACTTGGCAGACTGACCCATGAGAAGACTCCTCAGCTGCATGCAGTACTGAAGATAAATATTAGAATAGTAATTGCAAATCATTTGGGTTTAAACAAGTTTGTCAAGGATTAGCACAGGCTCTAAACATTACCTAGATTTCTTATTAAAAACAAAAACAGAGAATTGATCATTTACAAAGTTAGAACATGGATCTCAGCTTCCTAACCTGAGCTCCAAAGTAGTTGCCACCACTAGTTGCCTTCTCTTTTTCACACTGAACTGGATAACGTCTCTCTCCTGTGCCAATAAAAGAGGCCAGGAAATCTGCTTGATGTGTCACTGCCCTGCCTGTGGATCTCCACAAATGTAGAAATCCTGAGAAACCACAACACTGCCTTTGTCCCCTGGCTGGGAGGTGGGGCACAGAGAAGATGAGAAGTGCAGGAGTTAATTTGGACAAAGGGATTAAGAAGCAGCATTAGAAGATCAATGGGGAGCAGAAGCACCAGCCACTAGCAACTGAAAAACTGAGGGCAGCCAAGGAAGGTGCACTGAGTTTCCTGTCAGCTTGGATCTCCTGAGGGGACAGAGGTTTTCATGGGGGTCTCAAACTCCACATCTGGACCCATCCCACCACCATGTGACACGAGGGTTGAATGAAGGGCATGCAGAACACATGAGGAGCAAGGAAGCACATGCTGTCACACCAGCCCAGAAAGCCAGAGCCTCTTGTTAGCACATTTGAGATGAAGCCCTTGATGTTTTGGGAAAATCCAAGGAGAAGAATAGGTTCCCTTTCCGAGTTAAACACATTTCTTACTTGGGATCTAGTAAGTTTGTCTTACCTGGACAAAAAATCCCGTCTGGGATTTACAAAGTATCTGTCAGGGAACAAATAGAGGTGGCAGATCAAAGCTGCTTTCTGCCATTCCTCCTACTCTGGGTATTTCACCTTTCTGTGAGCCACAGGAAGCCTCTGAAACTCACAGCAGGGTGGAATAGGCTTGTGAGGCTTGCCAATGACAGATTTAAAAACCAAAAAAACCTTATTCTCTTATCAGCAGGCTTTCATCTGACATGATAATTCTAAAAATCTGCCTTCCAACAGTTCAACTTCGCTTCAGTGAATGTCTCACCAAGCCCCTTCTAATAAATATTGTTTATGATTTCTATGACACACTTGTTTTGCAGTGAAATTGTGGAGGCAGTGATCACAGGGTTGATTGACACCTAGTTATTCAATCAAACATACTTCTGTTTCACTAGTCACAGACCACACATGCTGAATTTGATACTGAAACAGCTTCTATTAGGCATTTTGGAGAGGGCTTGGGAAGAAAATCAGTCTTGTAATGAAAGTCTTAACTATGCTGCAGCTACTGCAGCACCATAATACTTATTTCTCTCCTGCTGGTAATTTGGAGGCAGCAGCACTGAACACCAGAGGACTTCTCTATGGAGGGAGAGATAACAGCAGACATTTACTGAAAGGATGGGGGTTGTTTTCTCTGTACAATGGAAGTGTACACAGATGGATTTGGTAGTTCTCAGCTGGTGAGCAAATATTCAGCTCTAGCTCATAGTGGCTCTTTGGGTGGGAAAAATGGATTTCACATAAGTATTCCTTTCTGGGTTGATGAAAGACAGAGTGCAGGCAAGCTGAGTGGCAGAGTTGGGCAACAACAGCCACTGCACACCACGTGATGTGAAGCCAGTTAGAAGAGGGAGCTGAGGCACAAGGCCATGATTATTGCATGAAAAGCAGTAATTTACTTTCTCAGAAAAAAAATACTTGTTCTAAATCTGACAAAACATTTTATAAGCTGTTTCACCTGAAGTGTGGGGACATGAAAATCATAGCTCAGAGATGGATGAATGTTCAACAAGAGTTTCCAGAGAAACTGTTTCTCTACCTCACCTCCTCTCTCCAAGGCACCTCAGGAATGACTTGGAAGACTAAACCACAGCATACAGGATCACTTTTGACATCTCAAGCAATATGAACAATCCACATTGTGGCTGACAACACCCACTAGAGATCCCTGCCCTTACAGCCAAAGAGGTGGAACACAGGCAGTGAAACTTCCGGCAACTTAAATTTCTTTTGGCATTAACATTCTGTCACCTGAATTACTCTGCTGATGTTTTCTTACTTCTACATCCTCATCTTGTATAAGGGGATGTGATAAAGGAACCTGGGAAATGGCAGCTACCATTAGGTATAGAAAGGCATTGCATTACTATTCTCCAGTTGGCATCTCTAGCATCCCTAGAAGGGTGCCTGAGTTCTATACTTGTGAAAGAATCCTGAGCAGTTCCTTTACCCAAATAACATCTCTCCTCAAGAGTCTTAGCAATGTCTTTTCATTTTAATAAGAGGATTTAAAATCCCCTATAAATGTTGTAACAGCTCAAACTCAAAGGCCTCCTCTAAAAATCCATAGTTCTGCTCTTAAACCTCTTTATTTGGAGATCCCTCATGTAATTACACTCCAACTTTTGTCCTCTGAACTTTGCTGAGTTTTGTAAAGTGCTGATTAGTCCAAGCAGAAAATTTCTTCAGCAGTGAAAGAAACAGAACCTTCAGAAAATTTTAAGAGTATCATTAGTCACGCTTTCTGGATAGCTATTTGTATCTTGCTTTTCAAGAGTAATTTATTCACTGAGCTTAACCTTATTCTCAGTACATCCAGGCTTCACACATAGATGTTATGTAGAAAAAAACTATTTCTCACATTATTTCCAGAAATTACTTGGAGTCCTTCTTTCTGTTACTGTTAAGACCCATTTATTATGGCCAAACTAACAGAAAGTGAATTTAAAAGCAAAGCCTGTTATGGTTCTGGCCTGGTTTGAGGGTGATGATGATATATCCACACAAAGCATTACGTTATCTGCAAGTGCACGTTGGCAAGCTAACAACTGGAAATTCTGCTGGACTCATGTTTAGAAGAAATGGACTCATGTCCTTGTGTGCACAAACCACTGAGAAGGCAAAAGCAGTTTTTTACATGCCAGCCTCACCACAGTGGCAATTCCTCTGTTTCAGGAAGTGAACACAAACATTCAGAGCCAGTCGTCCCAATGCAATCCCAAATGAGAGCAGCAGCTCACCTGTGTCACCCTCTAACACCTGAAATCCTTGGCTCGGCACTTTCTAGAAGAAGAGCCTGTGCTGTACTGCTACTGCTCCACTCCATCCCTACCACATCAAACATGAGGTATCAGGCTCTAACCTTGTCAGCACTGAGTGTGAAGTTTCTATGGCCCTCCCAGTACTCCATGCCAGCATGAGGGTGGAAATTTTGTCCACATTTTATGAGAAAAAAAATGAAAACCTTTAGCCTTTAGATTTGCAGAAAAAACCCCCAAGTTACACACACACACATTGCAACCAAGCAACCAGAAGGACATGAAAGACCTCTCTTCTGGAAAAACACAGAATTAAAGTGCCATTGTCCCCTCCATCGGAACTGCTTGAGGGCTGTTGGAGTGAAAGTGAAGAGGGGGAGAGGAGAGAAAAACAGCCACTGCAAATAAGCAGTGTATTTTATTAGAGAGTTATCTCCTTCTTGCAAGAATGAGTGCTCAAATGGATAATACCTTCCTGTGAAATCCAGGTTTCCAGCTCAGTGTTAAGAAGAGGCTCTTACCTTATGGGATTATCCATCCTTGATACTGTGAGGAATGCTGCTAAATTCGCTGTGTAGGAAGAGCACACAATGAGGGTGAAGAGCCACCAGCTCCCCATGACAATGCGCATCGCCACAGAATTGACACTGGATTCACCCCCTGCAAACAAACACAGAAATGGAGGGTCTCTCAGCAGCTTCCACTTACAATCACTCTCTGTGTGCCCTGTATGTTAAACTTCGTTGGAGTTCCTCTCTGCTTCCCCTCCAGTCTGCCCTTTCACTGTGGGAAAAGCACTGCTTGCTTCTCTTAAGGCTGATAATTCACAAGTATTTTGTCCAGTCAACCTCTTGCCCTAGACAGTGTTCTAGAAAATCATCTTTCAAAATATTTCCCTTAAGAATTCTTGAAGATAAAATCTAAAGAACATGAAAAATGTTCTAAATAAAGTTGAACGCTGAAGCACAACTAATACACAGGAATTAAATCATTACTGTGTTCAGAATACAGTAATATTCAGTTTTCAATTACCCTTTCAGAATTTAAAAAAAAAAGCCCCACAGAACTGCCTAATGGTTTGTGTGCTATCTTTGCTGTATTTAAATCTGCAAAGACTGAAGCATTAGTGTCATTACTTGTTAGCCTTTACAAGATTTCAAACCACGTGAAGATTTCTTTCCAGCACTCTTCAAGCAGTTATGCTTGAGCATCGTTGGAGACTAAACCACAGAGCTGGTTCTACTTACTTCAGCATATGTTTGTGCTGATTATATCTTACTGCACTTAAACCCATCTTAATGAGATGAGGGACCAAGTTTCACAGCAATTGCATGGATTTTCCAGCTGAAGCTTTAGAAGCTTGCAATCACAATGAAAAAAACAACATGTAGAAAAAAGTTAACAACTTTACCCTTATGTCAGCATTCAATAAAACCTGCCTTCCAAGAATACAACTAACATTACAGGCACAAAAACTGTGTGGGCAGACCTTGTAAACAATTAGTTATAAAAATGACTTGGTCAATGGCAGCAGTCCTACTGAATTCAGTAGGATCAGTCCCATGCCTAGAGATTCCTGAGTGTAAAGTTAGTTACATACTCAGTTCAAACAACCAAGAGATTGTCACCCTAACTTTCTAAAGCCTTCTGATATTTTCATTTTTGTAGTGGAGTTTCTCACAGAATTTCATGTAAATGTTATTGTAACTGTCTCTGCTGTTCACATTCTTTCTCCTGGGAGGAGAAATAATTGATAAGACTGTTGGATTGACCAGTGTGGAGAGGTGGAGACTTCATTCTCCAATCTCTGTCTGTGGTTAAAAATCTATATATATTGAGGTCAAAAAATAAAGCTCTCTCTTTTCTGCCCTTGGAAAATCCAAGCATGATGGGTCATCTTTTTGTGTATTAGTGCGACAAGAGATGAACTATCTCATATGTTCAAAAACATATACATCTCTATTTCTACATTCTTCATTGAACAATTTAAAAGGTGTTAATTTCAGAGCAGGAGAAGTGTTACAATTCTGCACCAAGCAGCTCTGTAGTTTATTTCTAGGAAGAGGGAAAAGGAAAGCTTGCTTCTTCTGGACTTACTGAGAGACAGAAAAGGCATAAAAAGACATAAAGCCCCAACTTGCCCATCCTCCTCACTTTTGCTCGGCTGTGCTAACACAATCCTTTCCCCCAGAGCCTTGTCCTGCACGTTTGTCCCGCTGTGGGCAGGGCTGGGTGAGTACCTTGCTGCACAAAGGCTCCGTACACCACCCAGATGGCACTGTGCAGGGTGGAGGACACCGAGGGGCCGGGCTGCGCCGCGCCCTGCGCCCGCACGGCCTGGATGCGGTTCAGCACGAAGATCAGCACGCCCACGATGGGGATGGCCGCCGCGATGCACGCCCACACCGCGAAGTCGAACGGAGCGAACAGCGAGAAGATGTTGATCTTCTCCTCGGGCTTCTTGATGAGGATGCCCACGGAATAGTCCATGTAGCGCTTGCTGAAGTCCACCACGCTCTCCCGCTCGGGCGTGATGGTGATGGCGGAGATGGCCAGGTCTGCTCTCTGCAAGGCAAACGCAGCACGTCACATCGCTCCCTGCCGCCGGGAGCTCGGCCAGCATGAGCCTGACAGAGAAGCTTTTTAAGGGACTCCATGCCTTTCCTTCTATTACCTAAAACATTTAGATGTATTTATATCAATTCTCTAAAAATAAAACCAGAATCACTTTCACCATTTAAACATTCGTTAATTGCACTGGTCTAAAGAAGAGTAATGAAAGATAACCTGTCAAGGGACTCTTGAGCAGAAAGCATGGCCCTGACTCCTCTCTGGAGGAAGGGAAGCTTATTTAACCTTTATCCCTCACTTGTTGTCCAAAGGAGGCCTAAAACTCCAAACCATATTAACCCAGTGCACTGCAAGCAATCAAGAAAGAAACACCATTTATTTACCTTGTGTATTTGATAGCAGGGTAGGAAAAGCTAATGTTTGTTTTTCTCCCAGCAGAATTGCCAACTTTATATATTCATGAAGAGATTTCATAGGACAACTGGGGAAAAGATTTTGTTGGTTTTTTTTTTTTAATGAATACAGCAATGGAAAAAGCTCTTAACAGGAAGAATGCACAAAGGCAACTTTGCTCCTGAAACTGCTTTGACTTCAATATTTAAAACAAGTGGGTGTTGCATGTAGATAATCCGTAAAGAGTATGCACACTTGATGAAGGGTAAGATAGGACTTAATAAATAAGATTCCCAAAGCTTCTGAAGAGCTTCAATTAGATTTTCAATATTTTCTGTCTTAATAAAAAGAGTTCTCTTCAAAAAAACCAGAATATACATTCTGTTTCCTATCTCTAATTGTGTTGGGAATGTAAAGTAAATATTAGATGAGAGAGGTTTGCTTTGAAACCTTTTGGAGTCTGTGGAAGAAATAGTAGCAGAAATACCATTTAAAAAATACCATAATAGGTATTTTATTGCTTCAAAGAAAGCAATTTCCAAAGAAACTTAACAGGAGTTCTTACCTTATTTTTAAATCCATTAAATTGAAGGAGTTTATATCAATGCAAAGTAAGTGAAAAACTCTTTATGCTCCCTAGCACCAACCAAGAACATCCCATTATCACACATATGTTTGCTATTGCTTTAATTGCTTCTATTTCTTCCTAAACATCTCCTTACAGATACTGAGCCACCTATTTACAAGATAATGAGCAAGCTTTCACTTTCAGTAATAACCTCCACTGCAGAAGAGTAACCTTTTCTACAAAAAACAGCAACATGGAATATTAATTCCTTTGATTCTTCTTCTTGATTAACGCTTGTCCCATGGCAGGTTGCAAGAACATGAACAAAATACACTCATTTCATTCTCTGGGGGATTCTAACCTACAAACCCTACCCATTTACTTAAATGGAGTTCAGTTAACTTACTCCTGGATTTGCAGTACTGTAATTAAGAAGTTTGGTCCTCTCAGTTTCCAATGAATGAGTAATCTTGAGATCAGTTTAAATTCTGATCCCCTGTTACTGGGGCTACTTTTCCTGTTTGGGAGTCAAACTCATTGTCTTTATAAAACACACAGTCACAGAATTAAAGAAATGAAGTCCTATCTACAAACAAAGATGACAAAAAAATTAAATACTAGCAGTTAATATTTTAAGGAGAACACCTTATTTTTTCTCTGTTTTCTCTAGCGATTCCCTCACACACACAAACATGACCTCTATTCTTATAGCAATGTGAACACACAGATTTGCACCAATATAATTTATGTTGAGAGCAGCTGGGAGCAAATAAAACCAGATAATCTCTAGCTCCTATCCTGTATACAGAGTCTTAAATTGCAGTTTATATCCCACTCAAACCATCCACAGCTCAGAAGCATTCTGCTCTGGTGCCTTCATCCTAATTCATTCTCCCGTAATTTTTTTTAAATGCAGCTTCTTCTCTGTGTACCTTGTTAATGAGCTCTCCAATCATGCCATTC
The DNA here is from genome assembly GCA_013398995.1 of Alaudala cheleensis. Lineage (NCBI taxonomy): Eukaryota > Metazoa > Chordata > Aves > Passeriformes > Alaudidae > Alaudala > Alaudala cheleensis. Next base: position 72,656 of record VWYE01001342.1, on the reverse strand, counting down.
CAGGAGCTGTTCTGGAGCTGCTGTCCATACTTGCCATCAGGAGCTTGATATATCTCATACTTGAAGCCCAGATTCTTGGCCAGAGCATCCAGGACATCAATGGAAAATCCTTTGTATCGTTTTGGCTGCCCAAGGATGTTCTCTGCCACCATCACAAAAGGTTCTTCCTGAGAACAAAACAGTATCTTAACTGACACTTTAAACAAGATTTTTAGTTTGCTTTTCTGAGTTAATTCTGGACAACTTGGCACAGGTTTTTGAGACACCCATAACCTTCTGAGGCAAAAATTGTAGTTCACATGGGATACTGTGAAGCTGCCCAACCAGACACTACTGCCTCATCACTTGAGTGTTATCCATAGCCTTGGTTTTTCCATAGTTCTTGAGAAGAAGCAGAGACTCCAGAAGAAATTCAGTCTCAGATTTAGAAAGCTATCTTTTACATACAAGGCCTCATCTTTCATCCAGGACACACACTAGAACACAAGCTAAAACCACTGCAATGTTGTAAACATTTAAAATTTTGAAAATTTAAAGAATAGCTTTCATGGGTACTGGTTTCTGGAGTATTTTAATTTAAGAAGTCTGTTTCGGGACCAAGGAAATGCAGCATTTTGTGGTATGTTTTCAGCTGGGGATGGGTGTCCTGCTCTCCTGCAGGGGAATCCCAGGGATATTGGTGGCACAGCCACTGCATTTGGCTGCTTTTGTAACCTGTCACGGAGGGGATCTGCTCACCTCTCACACCAGCTACAGCATAAACTGAGGCAAGAAAATTGTGGGGCTGGAGGTAGTGCCTTCATGTATATATGTACTCTTAGGTAACATGATTCAGAGAATTGAAAACAGGAAAAAAAAGGACATCATATTCTGCAATCTGCAGGCTACAATATCTTAGCCAGGATTGCATTCGGGCCCTAATTTGCCCCTAATGTAGCACTTGGCTGACAGGAGCTCTTTACCACTCCAGAGTTAACCAGACAGTAGTCCCAAAAGTGTAATGATTTTTTTGGGAAGATGACACTTTTCTAGAAGATATAGTTTATCTCAATGGGAATTTATGAGCTTGATGCAGGAAACACTTGATTAAATTTTACAGCCTGCAGTGTACAAGAGCCAAGATTAGATTATCATAATTGGCCCATCTGATCTTAAAACCCATGAAAAGCTGAAAACTGCCTATCCAAGCTGGAGGATGGTATCTGGAAGGCACCCCTGTGCACTCAGGCCCTGTGCTGGTTCTATGCCTGGGAGGAATTACAATGCACAAAAACAGCATAAGCAAACAAACAAATGCTCTGTATCATTGACAGTGCACAGCTTCACTTAAAATAATAAAGGGCCATCACCTATCTTCCTTGCTTATATAACTGATCATCCCAAAATACAGAACTGAAAATGATAGGGGAAAACACTGCAGGAAGTGCCCAAAATACTCAGTCAGATCCTGTTTATTTTGAGCACTTTGTTTCCTGAGCTGAGAAAGGGTCATACCAAGACAGTCACCACTTTGAGTGTCACTCCCTGGAGGTCGTTGCCCAGCCGCCGCTCCTGCAGGCTGCCGTTCAGGCCCTTCTCCGAGTCCCACGTCGCCAGCTGGAACAGAGAGCACAGAGAGGCTGAAGCACTGCCAGCCAGCAATCCTTCAGCATTCACAAAATCTTTAACAGCAGCTTGACCAAATCCAGAAATGACAGAGACAGAGGCTGAGAGGTGTGTGGCTTTTTTTAATGGAGAATCAGAATTAGCATGATTCAGAGGACAGCCATAAACAAGTACCTTGCCTGAATTAATGTTCACTGATGTGTGCAACATAAATGCTCTATTATCTGAAGTATTTATCATATTTCACTTAGTTCACTCTGACATTACATTGCTCCTCACTAAGTTTACACTGCCTGAGAATCATCAGGATTACCTGAGGTTGCACTATCCCAGATCTCCCTCTGCTCAGATCCCTATTTTCAAATACCCTATGCTTATCAAAGACCAACCTTTTTTCCCCACAGTGTTTTAGCTCACCTGCAGTCATAACTTCCTGACACAGGTTCTACAGTGTCAAACTGTCCTAACTCACATTTTCTTCAGCTCCTATCTCAAGTCCTGTTTTCTCTGTTCTTGTCCTACTTCTACGTGATCTCTAAAACAATTAGAGCCTCTTGAGTTCCCAGGCTCCTGATGAACAAGTATCTCATATCTACCAGATGTACCATATGCATGTTTTCAGGGTATCTCCCTGGAACATCACATCTAAATATTTTATTTTTCAATTAAATGTATCATTTAAAAAATTCATTTTACTGCATTTTCTGAAGAAAAACACAATCCCATTAAATAGAACAGGTTCAAGAAAAAGTCAGTCTTAAGTGACCTTTGGATTGTTCAGACTAGATGTGCTCCTGAGCAGCTGCAGCAGCAGACACTCCTTTTGCCTTCAGACAGAATCCACAGTGTCATTTTGTTCAGAAGAGACATAAATAGTATCAAGTAGAAACAGATTTCTTCTTTTTTTTTTTTCAGCTATACTCTTAAACACCAATACTGTGCTCTATTTGGAAGAAGTGTTGATAGCTGAAGGCATGCCCTGTAGAAATTAAACATAGTTCAAGATCTGTGAAATATGGATTCCTCCTGCCAGAAGCTAATTGTCATGTAACAAGTCAAAATCTTCTTGGAAAGAACTTACTTCACTGAAAATGCCTATGGCTAGATGTCTTACATGATTTATTTCTGTGACTTCAGTTTTATCCTAAAGCCTCACAAATCAAATCAACAAATAAAATGTGATGGAAGAGATCTGTGTAGTTTTATTTCTGTTTTGTTGCATTAAACTGGTAAACAGGGAACTAAAGAAGAACAAGACATTCAGTGAATATTCAGCAACTATCACAACTGATGGAAATTATTCCACAGTCACTAAATCTTGAAAGCTGAGATGCAAAAGAGGAAGGACTTAAAGTACACCTCCTTTTATCCAGATGACCTGGAGGATGGAGGAGGAGAAAGTAAGAATAATTTTCAGCTTTCTAACGACACTCCTGAAAGCTAAAATATCTCAGACTGAACACTCTCCTCCTGTGATGGCAGTTTGGAGTGACAGAGGAGCGTCTGCACATCAAGTGTCTGCACAGCACTGGCAGATAAACACCTGTAGCCATGGTATCTTTTGAATTTGAATTTAGATGCTTGCTCTAAAATATTTCCAGATGTTCCTCAGACCTTGCTACTGCCAAACCAAATGGACAGATTTTTCCTTTGACATAAATCAACATGGTTCAACAGACTTCAAAGATCAGTGTAAGTGTGCACAACATCTATTGTGTCTCAAATCAGTAAAGAAAGCTTACTGTTTAAACCTTCTTTGCTTGTCCTACGCATATGATCAAGATGTTTTTGCCAAAATGGCTTGCAAAATCTACAGGTGATGATTAAATAGTCATTAAAAATGGGAAATGTAACACATTCAAGTTTACTTCATCACTGGTGGACAGACACATCCATTTTTTTCTCCTACACATTTACCTTTCAAAATCTGATTTCATATAAGGGTCTTAGACTTCTTGAATACTCTGTGTTTCATATTTTGCAACTCAAAGAGTTCAAAAAAATACTGGAGACAAGACAGTGCAAACCCAGGAATTTATATATATATTTTTTTTTTAAAAGGAGCAGACAACAAAGATTCTTCTTCTATGCAGCAGGGGTAAGTGCAAGGAGAAGNAAATGGGAAATGTAACACATTCAAGTTTACTTCATCACTGGTGGACTGAGTCATCAATTTTTTTCTCCTACACATGCACATTTCAAAATCTGATTTCATATAATGGCCATAGACTTCTTGAATACTCTGTGTTTCATATTTTGCACCTCAAGGAGTTCCAAACAATACTGGGGACAAGACAGTGTAAACCCAGGAATTTATCCTTTTTTTTTTCAAAAGGAGCAGACAAAGATTCTTCTTCTATGCAGCAGGGGTAAGTGCAAGGAGAAGAAGCATATTTTGCTTCAAAAATGTACTCCAGAGTACTGTTCTACAAACTTTTCAGCCTCTTAAAAGCAAACTATAGAGATAAAAATAATACATGTAACATAAGGAAAACCATTTCCAGAAGGGATTTTCCCTGTGCATCCTTGTGCTTTGGAACACTTCATTTGTTAAGAACTGTGCCAATTTTATCTTCCATTTCTTGCAGACAGAATCTTGTTTATAGGACTGATGTATTTACAGATATGTATATCAATTTGTGACAGCTGACCTGTCACATCAGTGCCTGAGAAACTAATTTCCAGCACGGTTACACACCATGAGTACTGCTGTTAGGGCCATTAGAGTTTTATTCTTTGTAGAAATATGTACAAATTTCCTACCAGGAGTCTGGAGCCAAAGGTTATAGCACAGCCATCAGCTGATAGGAGATAAAGGGCTTTTAGATCTGATTACCAGAAACCACTGCTTGCAGAATCAGCACTTGCAGGATGTGTTTAAAAAAAAAAATAAAAAAAATCAATGGTCTCTGGAACATGTATTGCATGGCAGTCTGGGTGGGATTTTTTGACTCTCAAGTTACTTGGTTATGTGAGTTCAAGTTTTGATATCAGCTACTTTATGAAAGATTTTCCAACTAAAGCTTCCTAGCTTTTCTTTCTGAAACAGGACTGTTGCTGGGAGTCCTCTAGTTCTAGCCATGCAGCAGAAGCTAAACCATCCTGTAAAGACTACCCATAAATACCCATTCCTCTTTAAACTACCAAAGAGGAAACAAATGTGGAATTCAGAGAAAAAGGTAATTTGTTGGAAAATTGTGACTCAAAACATGCTTCTAATTTTAGTCAACTTTTACTGCATTTTCAACTAGAACTGCAAGGAAAGGTTTGGAGAGAGAAAATAACAATTTTAACATTGTTTTCACCCTCTACAAGCAACACAGGATGAAACAAAGACACTTACTCTAAACACAAGCAAAACAAGTGTCTGTCATAGCCCAACCAAATGGAGATGTAAATTACCCCAAACTAGTAAATTCAGTTGAAAAGAGACATTAGCAAATAAAGTGTTCAGTGTTTCTATCAATGTGATTATCTACACTATTTTAGTTTACGATTCAGTTGTTACTGTCCAAATAATGCATGTCACTGCTATCTAACACAGTTTTAAGTATGACACTATCCTAAACACGATCTACATTTCAGGAAAAGCATGATTCACATAAGAAATAAAAACGATAATTCTCAGCAGATGCATATTAATGTTTGAAGTGGTTACAACCTGTTCAGAGCACACATCTTCTATTTACCAAAACTCAAAAGCTTTGAATGGACAACTTCGTTGGAGCTAAGGTTACACTATCCAAAGAAAGTAAATTTGGGAAACCCTTCCTTGAAATCTGAAAAGCTTCTAAGAGCCAGGAAAGTGAAAGGAGTGCAAGGCAGGCAGCTCTCACACCATGAGACAGAGACACACATAAAAACAGAGCACATTTTCTGTGAATGCAAAAGCTGTTTTGTCCATGGAATCAAATAAATTAATCTATGCCATTCACTGTCTAAAAATGCTTTTGAAGTTAGATTCAAACAAATTTCATTTCAATGACAACTTTTTTCTTAACCTTGCAGTCAAAAGAGTTTACGCCAAGTATGATGTCCTTGTACCATGTACGTGTATTTTACACACTGGTGTGCCCTTTGCAAGCCCTGCAATACAGCCAAAAGCAGATTTTAAGTGAACGTGATGATAACACACAAACAAGAAAATTAATGTTTACAGATGACAAATATGAAATAAAGGAGTGGGCCACTAAATAAATGGAGTAAATAACTTATTTGTCACAGGAATAAAAGGAATTTTACTGTTATCTTAAAACAAATATAGATCCACTTAAAACATTTAAGTCCACAATTCCTTTTCAAATGCAGTATAACAATAATCTACAGAATTTTCTGCCATTCACAACAAGGCAGTAGTAGGACTCACAGTTTGAATTAGTAGTAGCAGTAGTATTAGTTAAAAACTTTTGTATTTGTGTAATCCTCAATAATATAAAACAGGATTCAGAAAATGAAAAAGTATCCAATCTCTTACTTGCAAGCAAATCCAAACACTGATATAATTTATTTCCATCAGAGCTACAGAATTACTAAGAATATTCTAACATTTCTACTCTAAAACAAGGAGACCCTAATTTTGTGTCCAGGACAGCAAAGGACACAGATGTGGCTATTGGTGCTTTAATGGGTCTTTAAGAATGCAAGACCTTCAGGGAGAAGAATTCAATTTATTCCAATCTTAGTGCAAATGTTTTTGCAAATTTATGGTGCTGTATTGATGATAATAACATTTCTCCAGAGAATCACAGGAAGATGAGCATGAGGCAGTAAGACCTAAAAATTACCAAGTCATTCTGGAAAAACTTGACTGCCTTTTCAGTAGTACTGCAGAATTAATAGGTAGCTGAAATGAAGAGGACAATATGCTTGTATCTGAATTTTAGCTTTATTTCATACAAGGTCTTATGAACCCTCACCTAGGGCAATTTGTTTCCTGAAAAAAGACAATATCACATGATTTACAGATTAGCTTCTGTGGAACAATGAAGAATGATGTATCAAGATGAGAAGAAAAGTTCTGAATAGCTCAGAGCAAGTCAATATTAAGATCTTCTTGACTTAGTAGTTCTTTTACTGTTTTGGAACAGGAAATAGGAAATTACTGACATTAAAATATCTAAGATAAAAAGATATCTCAAAACTGGGGAGTGCTGAAAATACATCAAACTAGTACACTGAGAAAAATAAATAGGAGTCAAAAGACCTCAGACATGAAACAATAATATGCATCTTGCATAGGCAGAAGTGAACACTTACGGAACAGAGAAATGGGAAATAGGCATACATCAGCTGAAGAAACAAACACAGAAGTTAATGAACAAGTGGTGCAGGGTGACAGTGAGATGCAAATGATGATGAGCTTGTAGAACAGTACTGCTGCACAAGTACCAGTGTGGTCCTGCACTCTGTATCTCACGGCACAGGCTGAGCAGGGCATCCACAACACAGCTGAGAACAATGCACAGACTGAACACTGGTTAGCATCTGTCTGAACAAGAGTTCAGCATGCTGCAAGGATATCAAGGGAGAACAGGACAACTGCTACTGTGATGGAGGATTCAGTTCATACAAAAAGGATGAAAGATGCAAATGTGAATATTCAAGATAATGGTAACTAAGAAATGGGAAAATCAGAAACAAAACTAGATATAAGGCAACAGAACTACTGCTGTAAGCTTGTAATCTACAGAGACCCTTTCACAGGAAATACAAATTGTTTCCATTCTCAGTGCAGACTGCTAAATGAGAGATAAAAGGGCAGGGATTTTTTCAGTATTTCTAAGCAAAACAATTTTTCACTGGAAAGACTTGGCACATCCAGGATATAAGGAAGTACATAGATAAAAGAAATCAAAGAAGTCTCTGGTGGTTCTTGAATTCACCAGAGACACCAGATCCAAGCCATTGTTTCACATAATGCTGGATCCCAGCCAAAGGTGATCAGGATGGTTTTGTCCCACGTGGAATAATTTCATTGAAGTCCCAGAGTGCAAGGTTTAACCTTTGATCTCCTCAGTTTGCTATTTCCCAGGTGAGTGGATTGATTGCCATCTTTAAGGCTGGTACAGGGGCATATTATCCACAAAGTTCAAAGGTAGTTGTGCAGTCTTTTCAAAGAACGTCATAATTCTGGAATATTTGAAAACCTCAGCTACTTCCATCTCCAAAAGAAAAAATCATTCCCTACTGCTGAAACAAAGCCGTTCCCAGAACTCAGCCAGGAAGGAATTCTGTCAGAAGTGCACAGGAACAATCTGAGGTTCCAGCCTACACCAGTTAACTTGGCAAGCCTATGTAACACCACTGAGCCCCGAGAGCCACACTTATATAAAAGTTAATTGACCACAGACCCAGAATAGAAAATAGAGAAAGTTCAAGAATGCTGAAGGAGGGATTTGAGTAAGAAAGAGCAATTGACCTGAACTGACTTATCTGAGGAAACAGATACACACCACTGCTCACCTGAGCAGCCAGCGAGACAAATGGCAAATGTCTGGGGCTGAGATGCCACATGAAGTCTGCCCTTGAAGCAGCACAATGCCCCTCAAAAATGTGAGGGAATGGGCTCACAATTAACAGAGAAAAGCAGCACTAACAGAGTCACCACCACGTAGATACTTCCATGAAACTTTGACTTAGAATTTAAGAAAACAGATCTCCAATTGTGCCAACAAAATGTACTTTGGCAAGAAGCTGCATAGTAACAAGCGGAGAATTTACACAAATTGGAATAAAAATTTCAAATTAATTCCAACAGCTCAAAACCCAATGCAAAATGCTAAAAATTACACTGCATTGAAACAAAGTGCCAAGTAGCATCAGAAGTGTATTTCTGCCATGTAAGATCAATGACAGTACTTAACTGCTATTATCTAGAGACTCATAGATAGGATATGGAGATGGAATCTCTCTCCACGTCATTGACAATAATTCCTACATAATAAATAGGGAAAACCTAGAGGGGAAAAACTACATTAGTTAACCCAAAACTGTGGGGATAGTTTAGGACAGAGGACTACCAGCAGAAGCTTTAGTAAAGGCATTTCAGCATCAATATTTCTATTCTCTAGAAGCCTCTATCTTTATTCAGGTCTTGCTCTTCAAATTCTGCCATTCACTGGAGCTAACATTCAACCCTACCTATCATAACTCAGCAGGATCTTGCTCCACTATTTTTATGGTCCTTCATTGCAGAGAATATCAAGTATTTTGACGTGAGATGAAATGTTTTCCTTTATGTTTTTCATTAGCCAAAGATCAATTCAATTAAATGTAATGACCATACTATTAAAGCCAACTACTTTACATATAATGGAACTCTACAACATAAATGAAGATTAGACACATTCTGCCCTATACTACTAATATTAAGAAAGACAAGGTATTGTCATGTATTGCTTTCTACAGAATCTTAAGTGAGGAGTTTCATGCAGAATTGAAGCAATAGTTTTCTTTCTAACCCTATAGGTTTTATTAACACAGTGTCAGACTTCTTATACCCCTTGGGAATAGATCAGCACCATGTACTTCATATTGCATATACATTATGTTTAATATTATGTTGCAGGGCATCAATTAAGAGAATTATTTTTTTTGCTGAAATAAGATACTGCTCCATTATGTGGCAGAACGAGACATTATTTTGCTAGCAGGTAATGAAGCAGCATTGATACCAGTTCAGGGCTGCTCCTCTTTCCTATATTGTGATAGGCTGGTGAACATCTCTGACCTCTTAGACAACACAGAAAAACACCTGTGTTCTACTGTGCTGAGCCTGGGCAATGTTTGTCTGGGGCAGCAAATCCACACTTGGCAGAAGAAGGAGCTGAAAGGACATGACAAGATAAATGTATTCTGTAATTCATTATATAGAAGTATAAATAGGCCATCTTCAGCTCTGCTAGAATAAATTGCTTCAATTAATACTAGTCTTTGAAGGAGCAGTGACTGCAACATGCTGATGTTATTAGTGCAGCAACACAGGCACTGAGAAAGATGTAGTATTAAATGAAGCAATCATGAGAGTGATGAAAACAACAAGGATCTTATCCTCTGATGGCTTCTTTATGAAGTGCAGAGAAGTATTACTCTATCCCAAAATTTTTGTATTTCATTTCCCTGACATAAAATCAAAATGTGGCAAAGAAGGTGTTGAAAATAAATTGGAGGAATTTTCTCACAGGCTTCTCTCTTGAAAAGCAGGCAAGAAACTTCCACCCCTGTCCTCCTGCAGTTTTGCCACTTTGCAAGGCTTTAAGATACAAACTATGTGCCATAGTGTAGAACCACTGTTGCTGAATCAGATGGCAGTATTGCCATAGCAAAAGATGTGTGTGCACCACCACAGCTCTTTTAAGGGTCAAATAAATTAACTGTGAGTACTGAAGATACTGCTGAATCAGGGCACCTCCCAGGGGCATTGTAATAATATGAACAACCAGGTCTCTAAGCATAAAATTAAAACTGATAAGTAATCATAAAAGTTAGACCAATCCAGATATGAAGTCCTCAACAGCTGTCAAAAGTTACTGGCTAAAACCACATTGACACTGGGTTACATATTTGAAAGGCAAACAAGCCCCTCTTCTTCCTCCTGCAGTTTAAAAGATAAAGTCATTGTCCAGTGAAATCCAGCAAGTCCTGGACTCCAAGGATACTCTGAATGCTGTGGCCAATTACTGAAAATCAGGTTGCTCAGGAATAGCTGCTTGTGGACAAAACTGAACCAATTCCCTTTACCACTCTCCATTATGTGTAGGTAAAGTGGAAACAAATCTGTTTCACACAGAGAACAGACTGTTTTCAAAGCTTCCAAATGCTTATTGGAAGCAAATTACCAGCTTTTGAGAGCAGAACTATCCTTGTTATTTATGCAATAGTGACCTCAGCAGACCATTTGTAAACAAAAAAAATCCTCATCATGGAAAATCTGGATCTAACAACAAATACAAATTCATGTTGATTTCCTATAGGTTCTTGTCCTGCTCCATGGAGTGTAGTAAGCAAATTACTCCCTGTTGTGCTGTTCTACGGATTTTACTGGAGAGGGAGAGCAAGAGAGGCTTGCACAGCTGGGCAGCTGTCAGGAGCTGTTATTTCCAGTCCTTCTGTGGCAGAGCTCTGCACACAGGAATTAACTGGCGCGCTACAATGGGCTATGTCAAAACTGCTCTTTTTTTGGCAATTCCCGACTGGGTTTCTTAGATATTATCAGAGCTGAATGCTTTTGATGTCTCATGTTCAAGAAACCCATTCCCATTTCTGCAGTTCTAACAACAACTTTCCCTAGCCTGGCCCCTGAGGGACAGACCACTGCCTGATTTCAGCTGTGGTTTTCACCTTCTGAAGCCTGGCCAGCCTGAATTCACCTTCTGATTGTGGTGAAAGGCACTGAGCCACCTCAGAATGACAGCAAACTTCAGCCCACACTCTGCTATCTCCTACCAAGCCAGGGCTCAATCCTGTATTGAAAATGCTCTTCTCTAACTCCAGACACTTATGAAAAGGCCCACAACACCAAGAGCAACTTTTTGTAGAAAGTTAGTTAAAAAATAAGTATTGGCATTATCTGATTACCTCATGATATTTTGGTGGCCTTGATATAACAAGGACAATGCTCTAGAGAAAAAGGTAGCCACTTTGCATTTAGTTCAAAAGGTCTGGATTCATAAATGTAATTTATAAACCAAATTGAAAACTTAACCACAAAGAGGTCAACGTCTTAATGTTGATACTTAAAAATGACAATAAAAAATTCCAATAATATTTTATCAGAATTGCTGTTAAGACAAGTTAATACTCTCTCTTGACATCAGTAAAAACTGTAAGTGCCAAAGCTTCCCTGCTAAAGATTTAAAGCGAATTTTGACCAGCTCTAGTTATCAGCACTGGAATCTACATCCACATGTATGGAACCCTGGAAATTCCTGTAATAAATTTAAAAGTTCCATTTTTAGTGAACTTTTCCTTATTTTGGTCTTTACATTATGACTTCAGTCTTTACCCACACTTCTCACAGAAAGTGACACAAAATGGCTTAAACAATTTGCAGATATTTTTTTCCTCTACAACAAAAGCCAATGAGTAAAAAAATCATAACTTAGTGTTTGATAATGGATAATTGCTTCTCCAAGAAACAGAAGAACTGTAGATAGTATTAAGGAAAACATGAATTTTCTTCTCTGTAATGATAGGCATTTAATTGTTTTAATTAACAACAAGCTATATTGAGACAGCTTTCAAAAATAAATTTATCCCTTGGGCTTTGTTACATACATAGAACAGGTTTTGTAAGGCAAATAAAATCAGCTTGCTCACAAAGCCAATTAGCAGAGAATATACAAACACCAGATCCACAGATATTAGAGTTTATATAAACTATGCACCAGTTGCGAAGTATTCACAAGGAACAGAACAATACACTTAGCCAATCTGCATACAGAAACTGTGCTAAGCATGAAAAATACTTTTCCATGTTACTATTTACAAATCTGCTTACAGCATATTGCCCTGCTTCATTTTTCCCTGCTTCAAATCAACATTCAGGAGGATTTTTAGCTTTAAACAAAAAAGGGACAAAGACAACTTCTGAGCAATTTTGCACAGTGACAGTGCACACAGGGCACATAAGAAAGATTACAGTCATAAATACTTTCTCCCAGCTCCACAAACTGCCACGTACCAGCAAAACTCCATCACTAGAAAGGATGTGGTACTTTCAGCAAACTAGTCAAAGATAAGAAATAAAAGCAGGTAAGAAATACAGCTTGTACTATGTGTAGTGCTTAAAGGCTCTCCTATCAGATTCCTGACTGCAGCTTTAAAAATAAACACTGATCTCCAGGAAGCTTTATTAGAGTGCCCTACATCATTTGTTTAGGAGGATTCAATAATTTAGTAGGTTTATGTAATTACTACAGGGCTTATTTAATATTGCACCTGATGCGCTGTTGTTTTCCAAGTCTTGAGAAAAGCTTCTAGAAAGGTCAAAGCTGATCAAATTAGAAAACAAGACATGATTTATGCATGGTCCAAACTTCTCAGTGGAGGGAGAGAAACACTTTTGGCCCATGGAGGGCCACAGATAGGCTAAGGAAAGGCAGCAGCTCTCTGGGAATGACCCAGCAGTCAGACCTCATTTGAAGACTGCCCTACCTTAAAACATTTCGAGATTTATTTCTACACTCTAAATGGCTCTTGGTCACTGCAGGGCAGGTGGTTTTTCAACAATGAACAGCAGAACATTTGTACATGGAATTAGGGCTAAAATGGGCAATGCCCTCAGAGAAATAAGGATGCAGAAATATGACAAAGAATTACCACAAACATATCTAAGGAGGAAAAAACCACACACGTTATATTCATTAAATCCCTTTTTTACTGCCTTAACCTGATATTCTTTCTGTTGCTATGGTGATTGTTATCCAGCCATTTATACATTTAAAGAAAAAAAATCAGTATTCCCTCTCATGAAATTCAAAGTGTGAGAGATATCTCCTTAATGCAATATAAAGACTATTTCCTCAGTGGACCCATCAGACATTCATTTTCCTAAGGTCTTCTGAGTCTATTTAAACTTCTCTCTTCCACACATTGTGTGGCAATGAATTTCAAAACATAAGCAGGCAGGCTCTGAAAATGTACTTCCTCTTAAAGGTTGTACACTGCCTACCAGTTCATTTTATTAAGTATCACCTAGGTTTCCATTCCTAGAAAAAATGAGTAATTCCTCCCATTTTGTCTTTTAATCTCTTTATTTCTTAAGCACCTGGATACACTCCTTCCTTTTGTCTGCTTATTGAGCCGAAAAAGTGTGGTCTGTGTGTCTGTTCATATCGAAGCAATCTGATATCTCTGGTCACCCTTCTCCCTCTAACATCTTTTCTAGTTCTTTCATATATTTTTTGAAAGTGGAAAGAAATAAAAATCACAAAAAACTGAACTCAATCAAATTGCGAGAGACTGGCCAAAAATCAGCCCATGGAAAACTGACTTGAGAAAGCCAACTTTTGAGGGCATTATTAAACCTATATTTTAAAATATATCTTAGAAAAGTTGCCTTGGAAATCTTCAGCATTAAAATGCACAAACAGCTGAACAAGGAAAGTAGAAAGCAAATGTCACCAATAGAAATTGTATATATTTAGATAATGTATCCTTAGGAAATAGAAAATAAATTCTTACCTACTACGTGCACAGTAAAAAGTAGAATTATTTAATGTTTCTTGAGGAAAAAAAAGCACTTTCATGTATTAGAAAAAAATGCCAACATCCTCCATTGTATTTGTTGGGAACTCTTCCTAAATGCCTTCCCTTACAGAAGCAGAAGGTGGTAAATACAGTGTAGAAAGCTATGAGCCTGCAGTAATCTCCCTCCTCTCCCTAGGTCTACAGTAAAGTAATTTGCTGGTAGTCACTGCCCACAACTTTCCATGAAGTTAAGGAAAATTGGCAACAACTGCTGCATTTCCAGTATTTCTTTTCTATAAAGTACATCAGGCTTCTACAAGTGGTCCAGCCAACTTGGATTTTTTTGTGACTTAAATAATTGCCATATAGATCCCAGAATGTCTGAAAGCTATAGATTATGCTCACAAATCCAATTAATTAAAGGAAACAAAATTAGCAGTGTGTAAATAATTATGTGGGTTTGTCCACGTCTCCATGGCAAAATATTCCCAGCTGCTTTAGAGCAGGCTTGGGACAAGCTCTGATGGCTGAAAGGCCCTGCAATCTGCTGGCTGCCCATCAACTCAGTAGTTTGTGATACTTGAGTGAAAACTTGGCCATTACTGAACTCTCAGGGCCTGCATTAGGGACTGACAACGAGCTTCACTGCAGACTTCAAACTGCAGCAGCTGCAGGAGGGATGAATGAATGGGTGACACATACAATCATCCCATCAGCCCAGGGGATGCTACTAAAATACTACTTCTTAGCACTGCCAAGGTGACAGGTGACAATCTGTGCTCTGAGGGACCTACAGAACGGACACAGTCCAGGAGAGGGAAGAAACTCCAGTAACTGAGGTCCTTGCAGGACTGGCAGCTCAGACCATACAAAACTGCATCTGTGCATTGCTCAGAAGCAGAAGGCCTCCTACACTGAGGGCTGTCAGTCTAGTACCAGCACAAATACACAATCATTTTTACAATTCCAGGAGGGGAAAAATATTTGACTGTTTCTCATCCAAAATACATTGAAAAGCCTGAAGACCAGAAAGACGGGTCCCAGGTCACAGACCCTGCACCCCAAGAGTGACAAGATGCAACTCTTCAGGAGGTCCTTCAAAAGGCAGATTAGAGACAGCTCCCCCAGTGGGTGGCTTTTCCTTCACCCTACTGAGTAACACAGGCTAAATCCAAGATCATAAATGGATTAGCTAAAATGCACTCCTGTAAAAATATATCCTTTCCCACATTCACCTAGGACTGTCACATTTCTTCATCTCTCCTTTGGGAAACACACAGCTGTCATTAAATATATCTATATATATGTATATATGATACACATGATATAGGTAGACAGATATATATGTATATATGTATGCATAAAGAAGCCTGTGCAGTTATCCCTTGTAAGAATCTGCCTGAGTTTAAATTGCCTTTCAGTACTAAATGTCACAGTTACTATAGAGAGCTACAATTTAAAAAAACTTATAGGACTGAGAATATTTTTCTCAATATTCCTAACTAGTTTTCACAGTTTTTTTAACCTAGTTACTCGTTCTTTTGGGATGCTTCTATCTCCTTCTGCCAAATTTCCTGGTCTTGAATTGGTACTGCATCAGTTAGGAGGAAGAATATCAGATCTCTCCAAAGCAGGGGTTGGCTGTTAACGTGAATAAATCTCATGTTAATGACTTTCATCGGAACCTCGGTCTGTGTGAGTCTGGCAGCACCACAGAGGCTGCACGTGCACACAGAAATCACAGAGAACCAAGGCTTGTAAAATGGGCTGCACAGCAATGTGCCAGAACCTTTTGGTTTGGGAGCCTCCCACAACTAAGAGACCAGCAATGACATCCAACAATGACAGCCACCAGCACGTGGCCCCTGTCCCCCTAACAGCCCACCATATCCGCAATTTCTTCACACGCACGTTAAAGGTCACCTCATGGATGCTGGGCAAAGTGCTGACACCACAGCTCATGCAAGATTTCACATTCAATATTCTTCAATAAAATAAACTGACACTCTTCCTATCTCTGGCAGACAGGGCTTAGGATCTGATAATCATTTCAATGATGGTGTAAATTACCACAGCAGACTCACTATTAACGTGTTCCAGGCTACCACACTAAGCCAAATAGATGTAAAAAGACTAATACCAGACTCATATTTTGACCAGACTTCCTATGTAACAAAGCAGTTGCACATGAAAGAAATAAGGTAAAAAGGAAAAGAAGGTGGCATATTAATACTGGCTTTCTTGGTTTTCACAGATTTTCTATTTTTAACTTCTTCCACTTCAGGGCAAAACTAAATTGAAGCTTGCTGTGAATACGTTCAGGAACTTCCAGCAGACCTGCACTCATTTTGTTTGTGCTGACCTATAGTCCTAACCCTTTTTGTTGCTTGATAATAAACATCTTACATGCTGCAACACAAACCAAAGGCATCTACCTCTCACTGCCACCATTCCTGTGTCATCATTCTTGATATCCATGCTCTAGATCTTGTTATCTTTCTCCCAGGATATGTGCCCTAACATAACATGAGCAAGAAACATGTCAGGCTTACTGCACACCATGCTATTCCAGCTGTGGAACTGCTCTCCAAGCACTGGCACTCATTTCATTTGTTTATGTATGACTTACACAACTTGTGTCATGGCCAAGGAGATTCCGGCTAAGCATCTTAACATCACTAAATGTGGACCAGTTCTGTTAAGGCTGTGATCCAGGTGGCTCCCTCAGTTTAGGGAGGAATTGGACAGGGTGGAATTGGAAACAGGAGCAGTGCTTAATTTTATAGCTCAAGGGGCAATGATATTTCATAACTAGTCCAAATCCACCATGAAGATGGATGCAAAAGTGAGACTGAAATGGGTTTTCATGAGAGGATTATTATGAAATGTCATCAGTGTATGATATATGGATATGTGCAGTTCCTGCAGCTGAAATATAGAATGAGCAACAGTTGTTTTTCCACTACTGTAACAATTTGATTTCTCCTGGTTTCAACACGACAGTCATACTGGAATTGATTAAAGTGCATTAATGCCAGTAGAAGTCATAAGGGCTTTTGGCAGAACCTGTAAAATGGGAAGAGTTCATATGTTCCATTATGCTGCTGATGTTGAAAAGGGAAGTGTGCCAGCCAGAACCCACCCCACACAACCCCAAACCTTTAATTAAGAAAGCCTGATATTAAGTTGTACTCAATTACAACATCTGCAATTTGCCACTGTGCTCCCAGAGCTAGTCCATATGCTTGTGAGGCACCTTTTCAAACCCTCTTTTGGGCACACTACGACTATCATACAATGCACTTGTATTATAATTAAATTTAGTATAATTACTTTACAGAGTGATCAGTGACAGTTTATTGTTCAGGAAGAATTAATCCTTTGAGCTTTCCAACATCATTTTAGTGCCTGGTTCTAAATGAGATTTCAAAGAATGTAATTTATAATAACCAAAATCCCCAATGCATACTTTAATATAGCCTTCCTTTGTTACAGCAGCTCACTGGTAAAATGCTTGTGAGTTAGAGCCTTCCTGGAGTACTGATTTACCTGTGCTGCACAGGGGCACTCCAACAGGAGGAAAGCAAGCAGGAATATTTAATTGATTACCTTGATGCCTTCCCTTTCTTCCTCCTTCCCAAGACATGGGTGCTCTAGAACCCTTTCAGAAACTCCACTATTAAAATAGAATCCTTCCCCTAGAAGAATGCTTGCCTTTCCAGAAGCAGCCAAGAAATCCGCCCATCTGAAACATCACACAAATTCATGAATATATTTAAAGGAGGTTTGATGACTGCACTTGAGAAAAAGCTGGAACTGCTACCGTTTGAGAAACTAGGAAGTTTGATTTCCTCCTGAAACGAGATGCTTTTATACAGAGAGGAATCTAAGTTGGGCAGTGTCCAAACATTTTGTTTAGACATTTTTAATTAAAATAAAATGTTTTGACAAAGTGGAATCCTTGGAAAAATCCTTTGCAGATCTCATCCATTCCAGTATTAAAACCTATTTCCCTGTTTTGTATCCACTGCAACCCGAGTTCTCAATTTCTTTCTCTGGACCAGTTGTTAATCATATTGCATATCCCACTGAATAAATTCCTCCAGTTGCACTCCAGTCCCTCAGGACCACCATGCACAAGAAATATATGAGAGAACCTGATCCACAACACAAGGCAGAAGATATTAAAACAGGTCAATATTGTGGTGGTTTTTTAATTATCTTGTCAAAATTAAACGCTTCAGGCCAGTTAAAATTTTCTAAATTTCAATGTAATATCTTTTTACCAAAATAGAAGCTTTTTTTTGAGCATCTTTATCCACCAGGACATCATTTCAGTGAAAAATTGCCAACTGCCAACTGTAGCTATCACTACAGCTGAGTTTCTTGATGTGATTTTTTTCTAAATACCATGTTAAAAAGCTCTCTTTCAGTCTTGACTAACTAAGATTTCTCAACTATCAGGGCTCAGTCCTTTTAATTGTCAGCAAGGTTTGTTTGTGCAATCAAAGATGCTGGCCACAGATCTCCTGGAGGTGACATTCCAGGAAAATGTCACTGTTAGGATGATCAGCACTCAATAATATGTGGTATTGAAACCATATCAAAAGGCATGGCAGAAGACATTTTGGGTTTCACACTTCTGCCACCTAACAGATACAACAAATGTTTTCTCAGAAAACATATCAATTCTTTTCTTATTGGCTGAAGTAATTTAGCTAAGTAAGAGAGAATCACTGGCAGCTGTTCTGCTCCTGCCTCGTGCATGAGGTTTGATGAGTTAGTTTGTGATCCCCATCTGCAATGACACCAGCAAGTGAGAGTAAAAGCTTTGGAGTCCCCAGATTCCAGAGTAATACGATTACAAATCTCTAATTTTAAAGAGACAAATCAAAATCTTTTATAATTATCTTCCAGTCTTTCTGCATGGAACTATGAAGGGAAATATTTGTTGGAAAACGTAAGAGGTATCAAATGCATTTTCTGGGAGAAATAGAAGGTTTTAGGTACTGACACCCAAAACATGATTGTTCAGAGTTCAGCTTACCCTCTTCCTTATGGCAAAGTATTTGATATGAGGGACATAAGCAAAGTTAGAGGAGGAAACAGAAGTGCCAGTGGTAGCTGACTTCGTGGCAACATCTAAGCAAGATCTGCCCACTGCTATACATACATCAGAAGAAGTTCTAATACACCAGAATCCATGCAAAGAATAAAAAATATGGAACCTTCAGCTAGAACAAAAGCCATCAACGCTGCAGGTTCAATCTCAGTTGCACATTATGTGCCTTCCTCCTGCAGGTTCCCTGTCAACTCTCCATGAGAATTTTAAAGTTTCATGTTTAAATATTAATTTTGAATATTCTTCACAATCAAAATTTTCATTGTGTAAAATTTCAACTATATTTTCCATCTATGAAATAACACCAGAGGCATTATTCTACAACAGTGCAGCTCACTAGACTTGGGTCACTTCCCAGAAGTGGGGATCAAGCATTCTTACATCAAGAAAAATGAGCTGTAGGACAAGTTTTCCAGGTGAGGAGTAAAATAAAGTAAATGCATATTTAAAAAAATCCCAAACAAAACCACAAACAGACACGCCACTTCCTTTGAAAAGTACACTGACAAACTTAATACTAATTTACTATATAAACAACACTGAGAATGATACAGCTTTTAAAAGAAAAACATCTAGAAAAGGTGACAAGAGGTTTGTGGAGACCTGATACACCTGATGATACTTATGTAGTGGATGGACATAAAAAAGAAAACATGAATGTTTGTAAGGACACAGTTTAAATCCCATGGAGCAGTGGCACAGAGGGTTGAGAAGAAGAGGAGGAATGCCAGGAGGCGGAAGGAAGATGCACAGAGGGAGACAAAAGGAGAGGCACTAAGGGCTGAGCAGACAGAATAGCACAGCACAGGGGAGGTGGCAGGCAAGCAGGGACATGCAGCTTATTTTCTGTGATGGCAGGCAGCAGAAGCATCACTCACTGCTGCTGCACCTGACAGACTGACCAGCTTAGTAACCACACAGCATCCTCTATAAAGAGAGGATTATTTGTTTGTTCCTCCCAGAACACCCTCTGGATGTCATGGCATAATATTATTAGTTGTGCCTTTGATGAGATATCTAATAAAGATATCTTCAAGGTTCTTCCTTCAACTGTTATGTCACAAACTTCAAATTACTTGGTAAAGATGCCAGATTTTAACAATAAAACATCTCTAAAGCAGAGTTAAGTAGAACTCCAAAATATAAAATATCAATCATTAACATCCACAAGTATGTCTCTGATTTGTATTAGACAATGCCAGTTTACTACTGCAGAATAAATATTCAAAGGAAAACTGCAGACATGTCACAATTACACTACTTCTGATAATTTCCCCCCTTTTTTTCTTAGAAATTGGAAATGTTAGACAGTTTTGAAAATGTCTAACTTACGAACAAGTTCAGCAATTTCTCCCACATTCATAAACCAACAGTATTATCTTTTGATATCAAGAAATGCTGAAGAGAGCTTGCAAGGTAATTACATTTTAGATTGACACAATCATCACATTCACTCCAGGTTTTCTCTGTGGGCTGGAATTTAGGCATTAGCAGCCATCTGCCCTAGGAGACAAGCATGAGGTGACTGCATAACTGGAGTCAGCAAGAACGGAGGATGTTAACAGTGGGCAAAGTTTCAGCACCAACTCAGCAAAGAAATTAAACATTCCAACAGTCACTGGGAAATTTCAGGTTAGACTCGGGTTAAAGGCCTTGCTGAATCAGGACCCTTCCTTCAAGTGTCAAACATGATAACAAATAAATACCAATATTAGCATTTTTCAAAAGCTGCCTGGATAAGCCCTCAGAGATATCTGACAAGAACAAAACCCTCAAAAAAACCTTTGTTCGGGTAGTCACAGAATCTTATAAGCAATATAAAATCAATTGGGTAAAAAACCCCCAGCCCTCACTTGGGTATGCTACTGCTTTCTATGACTGTGAGCATGACTGAGGTAAAATGTGAACACAAGAGACCTAAAATAAAGCCAGATCAGAATCCTAATCTTCAAACCCCCCACAGTCTTGAGTTCACCACAAGTGTTGTATGAGAGACAAACCCCACAGCTCCAGGTTTTTCAGAGGGAACATAATGTGCTTAAGACAATGAAATATTTTAGTAGAACACTGATATTCTCCTACTTAACCCCCATTTATTAGCATAATGCCAAAAGGAACATAAAATTTCATGAACATGAGCAGTTAATATAGCAGTCCTGTTTACAGTAATTGCATTGTATTTACTGCAGCCACATAACTGTACTTGCTAGGATTTTAGCAGGAGCATAAGCAGGTTTTGCAGTCTTTGTATGAATTTCATGGTGTCGTGGAAATAAACCTAGCAATGCCTAAGCTAATTTAAAGCTAGATTAGATATGGTTAGGTGAACTGTTATTACACAGCTCGCAGAGCGAATAGAAGCTGTAATTCTACTGGGAAAATATTCCAGGCAAGATCCTTAATTGGCAAAATCTGATCAATATCCCTGGACTTGACTGCTCTTGCACAACTGTACAAAAACTGAGGTTCCAGCTCTTTACCAGTGATATCTTTGCTAAGTGCTCCTAGCTAATTTCTGTATGTGTTAACAGGAACAGTTCAGGAACTGGCTCTTTTTGCTACAATATTCTGGACATCCATGTCATAGCTTGCATTACCAAAGCATCATAGTGAAATCTCTGTCAAACTGGTATTGTAGAGATTAATTATCTTATTTACAGGTTTCTTTTTCTGAAAGCATTTTATTGGCCTCTTTTGATCATTCTCAAATCACCACCAATACAAGTGAACTGCAAACCAATCCCTCCACCCCTCCTGAAGTACAGTAGGAGCCTTACATTGTTTTAATGTAATGGAAGTTGTCAGGATGACATTCCATTCATAGGAAAAGGACAGTTTGGAACTATAGCACAAAGTAAAACTGCATTTAACTTTACAAATCTAGAGACTCTTCCAAGGGTTTCTACATGAAAGGAAAAAGAACTTTTACAAATATATTCTTAAACGTAATGTTTACCCAGCTCAATACATTGCTCAAGACATACCATAGGCTCACAGGAAAATAAGAGTATTAGCAGTATTCTTTCTTTTCTATTCTATGCTGATCTCCTCAATTCCCTCTTCAATTCATTAAAAGATGTTAATTATAGAAAAAGCGTCCAAACATCTGACAGTGTTACCCACTACACCAGCAGAAATGTGACAAGGTTAATCATCTGGTTTGAAGGAGTCTGACTTCCCCTTGCAGGAGATTGCTGCTATCAGTTTTCTTGTGGAAGAACAGTCAATAATGTCTTCTAATCTCTAATAACAGACACGGGACAAACATTCTATTACAACCTAAATAAATAAGACAAACTTTAATTTTAGACCTGTCTATCAAAGGGCTATTTCAGTAATTGTTAATGCTATGCTTGGTATCCTTTTTTTCTTTTCCAGATTAATGTTTTTTAGATACTGCTTCAATTAGCTGTCATTATGGTTACAAACAATGAGATTAAATTACATTTTGGTTAAAAATACAATTATTTGCCACTTATCCTCTCTTTTCTAATTTGAAAATTTTCCAGCCCTGTTCTCTGTTTTTCAATCACTTCTGTATCTTCCCCCACATTGCTCTCAACTTATTCCCCAAGTTAGTTTATGGGGACCCTGTTCTCACAACAAAGGAGGGGCTGGTGGGGAGTGTGAGGCTCCAGGGCAGCTGTGGCTGGAGTGACCATGACATGGTGGGATGTTGAAGTGTTAGGACAGTGAAAAGGGTGCACAGCAAAGTCACTGCCCCAGACTTGAGGAGAGCAAGCTTTGGTCTCTTCAGGGATCTGCTTGGTACAGAGCCATGGGATAAGGTCCTGGAGGGAAGAGGGACCCAGGAAAGCTGGTCAATCCCCAAGGATCACTTCCTCCAGGCTCAGGAGCAATGCACCCAAAAAGAGGAAGCCAGGCAAAACCAGCAGCAGGCCTGCATGTATGAGCTCCTGGACAAACTCAAACACTAAAAGGACGCACACAGAGAGGGGGGAAGCAAGGACAGCCTGGGAGGGATACAGAGAAATTGTCTGAGCAGCCAGGGTCAGGCTAAAAGAGCTGAAACCCTGACAGAATCAAGTCTCATCAGGGGCATCAGCTTCTGCTGTACTGCTGTAGTGAAATCAGTTGTTTCTGACTTTCTGAACAGTCACATATAAATGGTATATCACCACCTGACTTTTACATGTATTACAAAGCCAGATATTCAGGGCAGATATAACATACAGAAAAATAACCATAGCTCAAAATACATAAAACAATCAGAATTTTCAAGGAGGATATAAAACAAGGTAATGCACCAGCTTTTCACTTTGATATTAAGTATGTGTTCTGCAACATGAAATTAAGACACATGGATCAAGTCTGAGGGAAAAAGTCAGCAAGTGCATATTTTATTTCCACTATTTTTGTACAGATATTAGGCACTGTCACCATGGTGTTTCAGATTTTTCTGTCACAATGAAAAGGGAAAAAATATGAACTGAATAGATTACAAGATTCAGAATTAAAAACAAAAATGTGAACACATTTCTACTAAAAAGAAGCCCCAAGTGTCTCCAGTCTATCACTAGGATAAAGAACACCTATTTTTGAAACCAAGTTTTCTATTTAGTAAGGCAAAAAATATCAGAAAAATAAATACATTTGGATATTAAGAGATTACTTCCATGTACTTCTAGGTTTGAACCTGATTCTGAGCTGAAAAACAGAAATTCCAAACAAGGTATTTCAGAGGCATCTGAACCCAAAACATGGGGCTTTTTCCCCACGATGGAGACCAGCTGTGAAAGAGAGTTCCACTGCCAGATTTTGGAGATGTTAAACTTGGTTTTAAGACCAGAAGAGGTCACTGTACTGATTACTCCATCTTGGGTTCCTCTACTACAAGGTTTGAAGTCTCTATGAAAATAATAGCATGTCTCTGAGACATCTGATACATGAACTCATGGAAATTTCATGCCTTATGTAAATAGGTTCTTCTACTATTTATTTTCCTCATGTAGAAAAACTGAAGAGGAAATTCATGCACTTTCCTCCATATTAAAAATAGAGAAAAAGACACATAGAAATATGGAAGTGCCACTGCTCTGCAGTCTTTGTCCAATATGAATTCTATAATACAGAATAATTATTATGACTGTGGTGTTGAAAACATTGATCAAACTACCCTGAGCATTAACAAATCACTGCATTTTCTGCTTATGAAACTGACCCCATGACATCTTTTCACTGCCACTGAAGTAAAAGGTGACAAGAGAACAGCTGTGAGAGAACACAGATCCTTTGATTTTAACCACAAATCTCCCAACAGCACAAATGGCATCTATTGTTGTGTAATGAAAGAAACTCTCTTATTAATAATTTCACTCTTTTCATCTTCAACCTACTAATTTTCAACATGTTTCCTAAGAATTTATTTTGCCTTTATTACAGTTCTTGGTTCAACGCGAAGTTAGTATCTTGTTTCAAAGATGCTGGTTCATTCTACCTCCTACTGGCAGAAAGCTTTCAAACAATCATGAATTCAGTATTACATCTACTGTGCTATTAGCATGGAAAAATCTTACTGTTCAAGAATATTTCCTCTGGGTCATAATTATAATAAGAATAGATTCCTGAGGGCATAATCGAACAAAGTGCTAAAGCAGAAAGATTGTTTAAAGCCTTATTGAGGTAGATGTCTACCATTTTCTCTCAAAAAACAACATCAGAGGTTTATAACACATCTGAAAGTTTTAATGTTTCTGGTTTTTTTTCTTGTTTTGAAGAAAAAAGAACCACATGCAGTTGAGAGTTTCATCAGCTGGCATAATCACTGTAGTATAGAGATTTTCATCCTAAAGGGCCCTTCATCTTTTTGCACATGTATTCAGTAATTTTTGCAGTGGAAAGCAACAACTACTTCACAATGTCAACAGTTTGAGACATGACAGGTAAATCATTTCAAAGTACACAACAGTTGGGAAAGAGGAAAGTCAAGGGAGTTTTCAGGAGGATGGAACTAGCAGCTTACATTTATCTCAATAGAAGTCAATTTGCATCTCAAATTAACTAATAGAGCTAAGAATCTGCTTCAAACTCAGAAACAGCACAACTGAGAATAAACTTCAAGAAGAAACTAGCTGGCACAAATGGGCTAATTTGCAGTGTACTACAAACAAGAAAGTTAAACAAGAGATTATGGGCAATGTTATACACCTAAAAGAAACACGAGCTTCGGGGCAAAGGGACAGAGCCAGACTGTGATGAGAGCCAAATCAATTAGCACTTCATTACTGGACCTTGGCCACCCTAAAGGCACCTGATTGTCACAAGAAGCCAGGCAACTGCTCTTCCTGGATGTCCTTTCTTCCCCACCCCATATTCTTCAGATAAATCCCTTAAAACATGTACAAAAAAACCAACCTATACTAGTGATGTAGGCAGAAGA
The DNA here is from genome assembly GCA_013398995.1 of Alaudala cheleensis. NCBI lineage: Eukaryota > Metazoa > Chordata > Aves > Passeriformes > Alaudidae > Alaudala > Alaudala cheleensis. Next base: position 47,340 of record VWYE01001342.1, on the reverse strand, counting down.
ATTTTTGCAAATAAGGTGGTTTCTATACACTTGTATCCTGGTCCCCTCTATTTAATTAATCATTTGCATTGTGTAAGTGGGTCCCTTACAACTCAAGATAGTGATTTATACTGAATCACAGACTATCTTCCAAACACATCTATCAAGAGAATGAGAAATGATCTAGCTGGGAGATGTTCAGATAGAGTACATCATCTTTCATTGCAAATCAACAGGTTTGGGTTCTTTTAAGCAGATTGCTACAAATATTTATTAAAAGCTATTAAATGATGCAGAATGAAACAACACCACATTTGGAGGAAGAGGGAATTTAAAAATCCATTCAAAAGCCATTTCTGAGGCAGCCTCATTTTCTGCTAAGGAAAAATAAAGATGGGCAGATGTGCAAAGGTCTTTATATGAAGGTTCCTTTAGAGAGACCACATTTCTATGAAGACAAAAGGCAGCAGTAGGGAGAAAGACATCAAAGTCCAGCTAGCTGGAATTCAACATTTTAGTATTTGCAAAAGTAAAATTAAAAGGAAAAAAAAAGTTTGTGCATTTTTCTCTCAGATAATTAAAAGAAATGCCAAGTGAGAGAAAGCTTTAATAAAGGAGACTTATAAATTAGAACCAGAGACCCATTCATGAATAGAAAATACCTGGTTTTAATAAACTCTCAGCTGAGGTACACAGATGCCTGGCAGTGATGCACAGCCAATCCAAGGTGCCTGGAATGGCTGCACAGAGAAGCAACAGGCAGAGAAAACCAAGCTAAAGGACAGTTGTATGTTTGTGCAGCCTTTCTGAAAACAGAGCCCCCCTTGCACTGGTTGTACTCACTGCACTTAGAGTGGAAGGAATTATTGCTTGTTATTGGTGAAATTGGGTAAAAATTAGTTAGGCTTTTACGTAAAAACCTTATCTTTACATAAAGAAAGCTAATGGATGTGTATATACACATACAAAAAAATGCCCTTTATGCAACTAGTTCCTGAAACTGAAAATCACATTGATAAAAATGATGGCCGAAACATTTTTTAGCTTTCTGAAAAGGAAGAAAAAAATTGACCTAGAAGATGAACTATTTATTAAGACTATGAAAAAACCTATTATTTTTAAAAATGCCACCTGATTTAAATAAATATTTGCATATGTGCTAAACTAGCCAGCATTTTCTTTATATCCAAATTTGCCCTATTTTTCTTTCTAAACTATTACTAGACAACCTGTTGCCTTCTTTTTTTCTTTTGAGATTGTTCAAAAATACCTATCAAATCCTCATCAGCTGATAGGTGATACAGGAACGTAACAATTTCCAAGCAACTAAAGCATCCCAAACATGCCCAGCTTTATAGTTCTCTGCTCTCCCTGTGCAGTAACCAGGGCAGGAGTGCCCCAGGTGTGTTACCTGATGTGAGCTCAGACCCTCTGCTGAGGGGAAGGCCAGCCCACAGAACTGAGAGGGACACTGCAAAATGCTCTGTAAAATGCTGTGCAGAGAGAATACAGAAAAACTCTTCCTCACAGCAATATTAAGGTCTATAATATAATGTACAGTCTGGAAAGCACAGCTGCATTTCTAGCTTGTAATCAGCTAAAGGAAGCACTGATATTGTCTGTCAGGTTTATTGATGACTAGTATCCATCAATTCTTTCTGGCTTTCTCATATCCTTGCATTTTCCACTGGGCATGTCTAGTTTCTCAGCATTGCATTTTTGACAGCATTAGTCAGCACACCAAAGTAAAATAATGAATCCTAGTGTTGTGCTTTTTCCATCCTAAAAATGTGTCCATATAAAGCCTTCAAAATGCTCCCAGAAGAGTTCCTTTTGTTGATTTGTACTTTTTTAAGTGACTGACATGAAATCAGATTCTAATATGCCACAGAGGACAGTAAGAGACAGTGAAATCTATAGATGCAGTATACATCTGTAAGAGTTTGCATGCTTCATAGTCTTGCCCAAAATTTAAAGATTCAGCATGTTGATGCAAATGGTTAAGAGCAATAAAAATACGGAGACCATTTGGATTTACAATTGAGCACATTGTGACACAAAAAAGCCTGAGACAGCCAAGACCAGACATCCTTCAGTACAAATACATCAGGAAGGCAACAGAACTACTCCTGAAGTGGATTTCAGCAGAGATGCTGTCAATCAAAGCAGTATTTAAATCAACAGATTCTCTCAGCTTGCCTAAGCTGCAGGGCCAGCTGGAGGTCCCTTCATCAAAAATCCCTGCACCCCCAGGTTTCTGGGATTGCTCAAATTAACAGCCTGAGCTCCTGGTGCACTTCCTCACAGAGCTCTGTGCTGACAGTGGTGCCAAGGAGCCGAGGGAATGGCCTGAGGTTGTGCTGGGAAAGGCTTAGGCTGGATCCTGGAAAAAGGTTCTCCCCACAGAGGGTGGCTGGGCACTGGATAGGCTCTCCAGAGCAGGGGTCACAGCACCAAGAAATGTTTGGACAATGCACTCAGGCCCATGTGTGATCTTGGGGCTGGTCCTGAGCAGGGCCAGCAGTTAGACTTCATGATCATTTTAAGTCCCTTCCAAATCAGCTCATTCTGTGATTCTGTGATTTGGAGATGCCAACAGAAAGGTAAAGACATTCTGGTTTCAGATCAAACTAACAGCCATGCCATTTTCTATGCTGGAAGACATTGTTAATGCTTATTTTTGAAGACAGGAAGCATGGGGAACAAGGAAGGATTTGAAGCAATGATGGGGCAGGATCGTGGCTGTACACAAACAGCTTTGGGTTTAAGATGTGTTTACTTCTAAGGAAAAGGAGGAGAAAAAATCCCTTCCTTTGCTCATTGATTTGGAGCAGCATTAATCCACACACTGTCTTTCTGGACTGGACCATTAAATACCTACTGAACAAAGCCAGAGCTACAGAATGGAGATATCCTAGAGTGGTGTCTCAAAATCAGAATTAAAACAGCCCACTTCAACTAGAAAGTCATGCTCTACAGAGCCTTGCTGCTAGTCTGATCCTAAACTTTTAAGTCAGGAAATACCCACAGTTATTACAAATTCAGAACAGGCAGCATTTCTGAAATAATTAAAGCCAGAGAGGCAGTAGGTACACTGATGTACCTATTTTATACCACCTACATCTAGAAAGTTAATTCAGCTACAGGAAAGGATATTTAATCTTTGCTGCAGCCTGACTAACTACCACAGAAAATGGAGATTATTAATGTGGGCAGGCTGAGTTGGGAGACACAGGAGGGAAGGAAGCTGAAGAGATCCTTGCTGCTCCAATTCTTCTCATCCTTCTAGGGGATCCTGCTAACTCTCTTTCTTTGCCAAAAAAAGGTCAGCTTATCTTCAAAATCCAGTATCAATACTCAAAAGACCTACCATAAATCCTCCTGTACAGAGACACAAGCAAAACGAGCACAGCTTCTTAAAGAATATTTTGCTCAAAATCTGTGAGAATAGAGGAAGATAATCTGGCAGGCAGCAGGAGCAGGCAGGTGAAGATCCTCTCTGATGTGCTACTGTTATGAACAAACAGGCTGTACTGTACCTCTTCTTGGCAACTGATGTATTGTAAGCAAGAAAATTTGTTTGTTGGTAATATTAGGATCCAGCTCTGGAGTCCCCAACTTAAAACAAGGATGTGGACCTGCTGCTGAAAACCAGAGGAAACCAAGATGATCAGAGGGCCGGAACACCTCTCCTAGGAAGACGGGGGGAGAGAGCTGAGGTTCTCCAGCCTGGACAAGAGAAGACTCCAGAGAAACCTTATAGCACCTTTCAACACCTAAAGGTGGCTGAAGAGGGACTGATTTCCCTCATGGAGCGACAGCACAAGGAGGAATGGTCCCTTCCAATCCAAGCTATTCTGTGTTTTGCCTGCAGTGTGCTTGGTCAAAGTTGTAACCTGCTCTTGTGAACTTGAAAAATCATAATAAATTATGCTGCAAAACTAATGTAATTGCAATTATTATTCTAAAGCTGAAACTACTTACTGCCTTAAAATTTTGATTAGCTCTGAAAAATGCCCTTCTAGTGTAATCTCAGCTCCTTTCCTTATGAGATCTGACCCTCACCAAAAAAGAAAAGTATATAATCACAAAAGGCCATCCAATCCAAATTTCCCATTTGTTCTTCTCTACTGGCTACAATAAATGACTGCTTTGCACTGCAACTTGGGAGTGGAAGAAAGAGAAAAGGAGCATGGTGTGTGGATAATTAAAAAGATTCAACAGGAGTCATCATGGATAGAGTGTTATGCTGGTGTTAAGTCCTGTCTGACACAGCAGAATTGATAGTAAATTCTTGTAATACCACGCACAGAAAAAATATACAAAAGCACATAACATAAAGAATGGAAACATACATGAAAAAATTTCCCTTCTTCTGAGACTTAACACTAGGCATTTTATATTTTCTCCCTGCTTTTTTAATAAATCAAACCATAGTTAACTATAGATCTTGGAATAATTCACCTGTCATTCAAAATAGAAACAGGAAGGAAAGAAACAGATTTGGAGAATGCATGGAATCTATTTAATCTCTCAATTCATTATGACAATATGTTGAGTTCTAGTAAAAAGTTGTGGTTGGGCAGCAGAGGAAGGTACCAGTCTTTCTGAGCCAGTCTGCACACAGATTCACCCTGGATTTCTTGCCAAAATGGGGGGCATTGTGAGTTCTCTCCTCAACAGAGAGAAGTTTATGGGGCACAGAACACAACACACAAGTGAGAACCATCAGCTGGGTCTGAAACTGGGGGATGCATGAGAGGAAGGGATGCAAACCCAGAGAGCAAGCCTCTGACATTAGAGGCCCTTCTTGACATTCCATTTTGTTTTAATTAAGAAAGGAACCGAAATGTGCTGTAATAAGAGCCACAGCAGAGTCTGTGGGCTGTACCCTAGATTCACATTAGTTTTTTCATTTTAAGCCAGCTCAGGCAGCAAATGTGTGGTTTTCGCTTCACTGGTTACTGTGCTCCTATTTGTGCTCAAAAAAAGGAAGAAAGCCCTGAATGCTCAGTGGTCTTCAGTGAGGCTATCGAGGAACAGCCTCCACTGAACACTCAGAAACCAATCAGAGTTAATGAAAAATAACAACAAAATCTCAGTGCACTTCCCTCATGCTCAGGTAGTAAATGTTTTGTGTTCTCTTTTGCCCTCTCCTGCCCTAGGAAAGAAAACCCAAAAGCCATAGAACAACAACACTTGTTTTTCTAGCAATTACCTTGTAGTATTACTGAGAAAGTTTGGACAGCATACTATGGAATACTTCACTCCCTGTTATTTTAAAATTTAGGAGAAAAGAAAGAAAAAAGCAGACACAGATTCATATTCTATTCCAGAAGGGAGCTGCTTTCTCTGCAAGTTTGAGCTGTGAGCAGCACTGTTTGCTACACCTACCCTGAGAGTCACACCTTACACCTGATCCAGAGAAATATTCATCCCTATCTTGGCAAATGCCCTGGAGAAGTCCCAGCACTGAATGTTCTCCAGACTTAGATTATGACAGCATTTTCCTGTCAGAATGGCAAAACAGCAGCAGCAGATTCCTGAACACAAAAGCACATGGTTTACATATTACACAATAATTATACATTTGATTACCTGGACATCTCTTGGTATAAGAAAACCACAGCCTCCAGGTGCTACTGAAATGTAAATAGCTACAATGGCTTTGCAGTTTGGTATTGAACAGCATCTTGAGAGCATGAGCTCAGATAGCAATCCTACAAAGCAAACTTGTGCCTTATTGTATTATTAATCTTATGGCAGAATAAATTGCACATAAAGCTTTAAGAAAATTATAGATGGTGCCAGAATTACTCAAACTGAAATGTTCTCATACAATTAAATATCACCCACGCTCCTAGTTACTAAATATTAGCTTTTTTCTCCCACATAAGCAATTGCTGATTGTTGTACTTGTCTAGGACTACTTTCTGGTAAGGCTCCAGGAACTAAAAGCATCAGTACCTTTAGTCACCTCCCTGGCCAACCACAGTGTTTGGATAGCTCCAGACTGCTATGTAGAAGTACTCCTGTTGTTGAGTTTTGTCGACCTCATGTATATTCAGATAACAATCCTTAAAAACAACCCAGACAAATGCCCATAACTGGTATCAGCCAGACACCATCCCTAGATTTTGCTATTTCACCTATTTTAAAACATATCCCCTTCTCTTGGAGCATTGTAACAAAATACTGCCAATGCCTAAAACTTGAAAAATTTGAGACTTCACAATGAAGAGTGAAGGGAGACATTGTGGTGAACCTGCTGAAGCCAGCAATTCCCTCGGCAGGCTGGTGGCATCACCAGTCCCTTAGCCCCTGACACAAAATGTCACTGCCACTGTCACCCCTGACACAGTATCCCAGAACACAGGGCATCCAGGAGAAAGAGTCTGACTCCCCCTTTTCCCCCCAAAGTGCTGTGGCAGTGGGAGAAAGTGCAGGACCAGAAGACAGCACATGAATTTCAGACACAGTGAGAACAAGTGCAACTGTTGTCCTAAATAAAGCATATCCTTTTGGGGATATTCCAGTTGAGAGGAATTTACTGCCATAGGCAAGCAAGCTCTCTTTCTTCTCATTCTGCTCATATTCAGGGAAACTGACCTTGGCAAGTAAATTAAAAGCAAATAACTGGTGTCAGATTTAACTATTTTTATGCTGTTTCTTTTCCTAAAAGAAAACCTCTATCTGGCTACCTGCTTTGCTCAATATTAAACAGCAGGATATCTCCCTAATTCCTTCACTATAACAGAGAATCCCTGGATCATATGTTGTTTTTCTTTTGCTCCTCATTTCATCTGCTTTCCAACAAAGCCCAATACTCTCAAGTTCCTCATGTCCCACATTTGGGCTGATCACAAAGAAATCTTGTCATTAAACCTGTCTTTTGAAAACCTGCCTGTGCAAGTACTTATTCATATACAGTAATGTAATCTGGCATGAAATAGCAGAAATAAAAATACAAATAGAAGGGGAAATTTAGATAACTTCTATTTATGTTGTTTATTTTAATAAGACTAAAGAGAAAGCATAAAGTTCTTTCATTTTTCTTAACTATGATGGAAGCATGGCCGAATAGATGAATTATCTATACTTAAAGATCCACTTTTGGACATATTGAGCATGTCATAGCAATATACACAGGCAGGCACCAGAGTTACCCTGGATTTTAATATTACTGCTGAAATAAATTACTTCATAAATTATGCCTGGCCTCCATGTGTTTGCAGTTTATCAAATGATACAAGGCAGTGACCATTAAAAGAATTAAATACATTTTTCAAATATTGCAGACACTGTGCATGGCCTCCCTCAACATACAGTCCTTGTAACTGTCCCTGACACTGAGATCATGCTGTAAATGAAGAGATGTTAGAGCTCCTTAGTTCATGTCCTTCTAAAAGCAAAGATGACATCTATTCCATCTGACAGTTAAGATAACAGTATTTTGGCATTATTATTATTGTTGTTTTCTTTAGAAGCAGTTTTGCTAAAGAGACATTGTACTAAAAAAAGTTATTCTGATATTCAACAAAGTTCTGGAATAGGTGTGAATTTTAAACAACGATCATGGATCAAAGACACTTCTCAGGGCAGGAGATTAAAAAAGACAGACTCTTCCTCTTTTCTGGAGTAAAGTGAGCATATTGCCTTTGTTCAAGATTGATACTGTGAAAAAAAAATTGTAAATAATCTCCAGTTTTAGACTTCCAAAAAAGGTAAAAAGAATTTTTTTTTCCATAAGACTTCTTTTCTTTTTGTTTGTTAAGCTCAGTAAATCTTGACCTGCTGCTGTATGGAAATGTGTCCACACTTCAGCACAGATTCCTCATGAGCTGAGCTACAGAAAGGGGCTTTCCTTGTCATCCCACACTGAATACCTTCCTAGGATTCATCAATAAATTACAGGAGCTTTGGTGAAAACTCCATAATTAAAGATGCAACTGTTTTTACAGGGCTGATTTTAGCACTCCTATTATCTCCATTTTATGCACTACTGCATATATGTGAAAAAATGAGAATGTTACACTCATGATTGATTATAACCTGGTAGGTTTGATATAAAATGTGACTTAGAAATTAAACAGAATTCCTAAACATACAGGCAGCTATGCACATGGCTGTGCAAACTTCTGCAGCACGTTAAGTGTCCTGGCCCCACTCCTACCTCAGATATGACTGCTTTTTAAAATCTACCCTCAAGCTTCTCACTGTGAAAATGTCATATAAACATCTTCCAAAGGGGAAGACCAGCACCATCTTATGCTTGGAGAAATTCCAACTCAAATTTGCAAGACATCCCTTTTACTTGCTGTTGACACTGGCACAATTTGCAAATACAAGTAACAGTTTGTACACACGCACAGGTCCCATTAGCAATGCTTTCCAAAAACATAATTGAGAGTTAAAAAAAATAAATTAAAAGATCTTTGTATCACATATGTATCTGCAACAGAAAAGACATTTTAAAAATTGCTTACCCACTCTGCAGTAAAATAATTCAGCTAGAATTTTATGATGAATGCATACACAACATTAAGTATATTTCAATTAGAAAAAAAGAAAGCCCAATTTGTAGAATTCAGGCAAGGAGTGACCCCACTTTATTTCAGGGAAAAAACAAACCAAAATGCTCAAGGTTATAATGTTTCCTCTTTAGTTTTCTTCTATGATTTAAAAATTGATCATGGCCATTTCCTATATGTTAACCTGTATTTTTCACCAAGAATAATTCAACTTATGGAATATGCACAGAATGCATTTACTTTTATTCCTCATGCACAGAAAATCAGGAACAAAAATGTAAGGGGGTTTATTATTTTGAGTAAAATACTTCAGTTGTTTTTCAGTTTGACACAATGTGGTTATAGGATGAATCACAATGCTCTTTTTCCAAATTATTCCACCATGACACTCCATCAACCCAAGCAGAAGGAGAAAGTTGAACCAAATGTCAATAGGTGGAAATTGCACTCTGCCAAGAGGGAGAGGACTGTTTGCCCTTTGTAAAGTAACAGAAGGATTTTAGTAATGAAAAGTAGCCACAAGTTCAGTCTTACATTTCTGCTGAAAGACATCTTGGGGAAACAGGTAAAACTGAAATACTACACCCAAGTGCCTGTTCATGAAGTGCTCAAACAGGAGGCAAGGATCTGTTTTACAGCTAAAGCCAGGCAATTAAGTTACGTATTTCTCCACGTGAGTAAAACCGATTCAACTATGCTAGGAACCACATCATTCTTTTGGTGGAAAAATAACTTTCAGCAGCATATGATGGGATTTGGCAATATTCTTGGAGGTGAAAGCACTTGATATTGCAGACGTCTAAAAATACCATTTGTTTTTGCAATGAATACGAAGCTTAGGGTTTGTCACTGTGATAATAATGAGATTTTGTCTAAAAGTATCCCAACTTAACCATGGTATCAGAATTCAAAAATGTGGTTTCAACAACTGTGAAACATCTCACAAAAATTACTTACAGTGACTTCAGCAGTCTGCCTCAGAAGTGCTGTAGGAAACAACTGTAACTGTTTACAAGGCTGATGATATTTCAAGAAAATGAAATTAAAAAAAAAACAAACATACCAACTGACAGAAATGAATAACCAGTGATAAACATTATCATTTTGAACAGAATGCTTCTTATGAAATACAAAATGTGTGCATACCATTAATTCTGCCTTCATTACAACCAGCTTGGAAAAGAAATGCAGATTGCTTTAGAAAAAATATGTTCCCTGTCATAAAGTAAACTGAATACCCACATAATTTCACACTTATAGAAGATCTTCCTGCCAAAGATGATCATAAAGCTCCTTACAGGTGTCATCTAACTTAGCCTAATCCCATCCCTGCAAGGTGTGTTAGCTGTTACAATGCTCTCTTGGCACATGCTCAAACAAGAATAAATAGTTTTACACCTCATGAGCTCACAGAGATGTGGTGACTTGCTAGGAAAGCCACCCTGGAGTTCCAACTCCCTTAGTTTTGCCTTCGCAGCTGCATCACCCAGCTCTTGTATAGAAACTACCCAAGTGCAGGAAGATAAGAAGTATGAAGCAGCCCAGATGTTGTGGAAGTTCCATCAAGGCTTTCCATTAATAGGAGACCATAATATAGAGAGTCACTAAAGAGTGCACTGATGTAAGTCCAGCCTTCCTTTCCCATTCTACGACCACTGGACTCTGAAAGTGGGACATCAGCTTTATTTTTGCTTCTCCTTTTTTCATCTATGCTGTTCCCTTTACATCCACTTTTTTTTTTTTTAAATACAAAACAGATACTCTGGTTGCTATTTCTGAAGGTGCTTATAGACACTGGGAACATAAATCATAGTGGTAATCCTCAAGCAGTAGACATTGAAGCTTTTTCAGTTTCTCTATCCATCTTCAACTTTCAAACGCCCCAATAAGGCACCACACAAATCTCTATTTTAAACGTGAATACACGACACTTTCTGAACTTCCCCATGTACACAGTGAATAGAAGGCAATCACCTGATCCTTTTCTAAACCAAGGTGATATACCTTGGGGGACATACCCTGCTCTTTTATGTTTAAACCAAAGAAATGTGAGCATTTTCTGAAGTTTCCCTTTCACTAAAGTACACCCAAAGGAAAAACAAATGGTAACACACAAAACACACAAATGCCCCTGTGAGCCTTTACCAAAACCACAAGGTGTTAGCCTTGAGTAAGAAAGGAAAAGACAAAGTGACTTGAAGAATAAAGAAGCTACACTGAGCAATGAAATACATGTATTTAGGTGCAATCACAGCTAGTGGAAGGAGAAATGGTCTGTGGAAAGACCAGATCTCAGGACAACTGGAGAGTCAAGATGTCTCTGCAAAAACAGCTCTGAAAATTCCTGCAGATTTGAGTTACTGACTTGGACATCCTCCCAGGAATCCTTTTGGTAGAAATGGTCCCTAAGAAACTTTGTAAGGGATGCTGAGGGTTCAAAGTCCAATTAAAAGCTTTTGACTGGATTCCCTCTAAGGTTAATACTCAGTGTTACAGTTTTGCCCTACCCTGACACTGATCCTAAGTGCAAAGATTTCTTGTAGGGTCTGGACAGGAATAAATAACCACACATGGTCTCCATACATAAATAAAACCATGCAGAAAGAACCCTGTTTTCTACCCAAAATACATGCCTCCACAGCTAAACATGAACAAGGGCTGAAATGGAAGCAACTGACAATAAATCAGAACTGGTCTCTCACTCAAGTAACATACGTAAGACAAGCATGACTTTCTGAGCCTTTAGAAGTACTTCTAAGCTGTAACAGGTTTTTGCTGCAATAATAAAAAAGTCAGGCTGCCTAAATAATTGAATTCCAGTAGTTCCATGGCAATTTTGCTTTAAAAGGAATCATCTCTTCCAACTTCTTCTCCAAACTTCTGAAGCACATTGCTGACTTTTAGCTCTCCCTATATATTAGAATGAAAGGGTAATTTCCAGAACTTCATTTCAGCTCAGAGCAGTATTCCACAGCCATTAGCTTTTTAGCCATTTAGAATTATACTCCCTTTCAATTTCTGGGAACTCTGTAGTGTTCTGCATTTAACACCCAAAGAGTTAAGCCTTGCTATATTAACCAGCTAGCAGCACAACCTCAAAGTAGCACACTAGGGATCAAAAGTAATCAGTAGTGTACCAGGTCAGCCATTTTAGTCATTTTTCCATTTAGTAATTTTACCTATTTCTTTGCTTTATGGTTGCTTTTGAGTGATATTTTAGTTATCTCCACCTCACACCTTTGGATTATGTGGCAATTTGGTCAGTGTGCTGCTCACATACCAAAGTGTATCTGTGGGACCACATTTGAAATGCCCATTAGAAAACACCCAATAATGCATACACACATCCCAGTTTGCCTGTAAGGCTCAAACCTGTGCTCTGTGGTGCTCATGCCAGTTTTACTGGAAGGTAAATACTGAAGCACCAAGCAATTATCTGACTTAAGCAAAGTCACTTGGGAATTCTGTAACATAATTGACCAGGAACCAGGATTGATTCCTACACCNCACTTGGGAATTCTGTAACATAATGGGACCAAACTTAAATGCCCCATGGCAACCATGTGCTGGGGATAACACAGCACTGACAGGACACTCAGGCTTTCCTGGAAACAGTGGGATCGTCCACAGCACCTCACATGGCACCAGACACTTCTGTTTTGCATACTTGTGCATGAAGTGAGGAGCATACTTCTGCCTGAGAACCAGGATTGATTCCTACACTTCCTAAACCAACCTTGTTTTATTAAACAGGCAACACTTTTTCCAAAATTAGGACAATAAGGTAATATTTTACAATTCACATAGTGTTTGAAACTTAACATTTCATCATTTTCAGTCTTCTAGAAATTCAAGTGGACTGAGAAATAGCCTTTTCTGGTCACCACAATATAAGAGCCAAACTGAAGTGTTCAGAGGCGTATTTTTGGCAACAGAAAGTTTTCAATTATATCTCCTGGAACTTTATGCATTTCAAATACTTGTCTCCCTTCTGTTGAATTTCTAATAGATACTGCACAACTTTGGCTCCATGTCTAGAATCCAGTGCCAAATTTGACTCTGAAAGAATCTCATGTTTAACTGATAAAGATGATTATGTAAACACAAGTTCTTTGCTTGTTTTTCCACTTACACTTCTGTAATTCAGAGAAATCAAAGCAAATCACAGAAACCAATGGCCAAATGAAAATAAGAAATCACATATATTTAAATTATTTCTGAAATCCTCTTTGGTCAGCTCTGTAGGACCCATTGATCATACCATGGTAATGTCTGTATTTCAGCCATCTGAGGAGTTAAGAAATTATTTACAGCATGGGTTCCAATCAGAACCTCACTGTTCAACTGAGAGTTTCACGTATTTTTGGAGCATCCCCTCTGTCTGAATGTGTTCAAGCTAGCCTTGGCATAACAAGACAATTTAATGTTAATAATCCCATGGAACAATTTTAACTGCCTTCTAATCCTTGGCAGTCCTTGTTCCACCAGTTACCACTGATAGGTCAGTCTTTACTTTTCATGACAGAGCATCTTTCAATCTGGAAATTACCTTCCCTAGAATTTTTTATGTATTTATCTCAAATTCTTGCAGCAGCAACACTTAAAACATCCTAGTGTGTTTATGTAATTTATATACTCACCCAGCTTCCTCAGTAAGACAGGTGCCAATTGTGTTGTGTCTTCCATATTTATATTATAGCAATCCTATCTTAATTAACAATAAAATACATAAGCTAAATTGTGCAGTCTTCACTATTCTGTTCACAGGATGCTTATGGCATTGCATCGTTCCTGCACATGAGAAACAACCTGCAGATTCCTGCCTATCGATATAAAACTGGTTTTCAAGATTTAAGTGTGTAATAAATTAGAAAACATTTCTCATAGAGTCAGCACTAATTCATTCTTGAAGAATAACATTTTCTCCTGTGAGGCAGGATGTATATTACTGAGAGGAAAACAAAAGAGAGAAGGAAGCAGCACATCTTTACCCTCCGCACGTCTTTGCCAAATGTTTCGCTGTAGCTGGTGCCCAGTATTTCAAACTGCACGTAGGGGTTGGCTCCATCTTCTCTGAACTCCATAACACCAGTTAGCCCAGTTATATGGCCCTAAGGAAGTAAGTGTGAGAAATTTCAGGACAGGAGACATTTGCCTTCATAAACACTCCTCTGCATAAAACATGTGCCAAATTTGCTTTAACCATGTTTACAGCGAACTTAAACGTGGCCACTGCATGTTCTTCAGCAGCTCAAACCCAGCACTAGACAAAAGACTTCAGTTTTTAATTGTTTCTCAAAAATTTACTTTAGCACTAACACACTTGGTGTTTATGGCCATCAGGTCATTACTGTCCACAGAAATAAGCCCCAAAGAAAAAGAGAAGGGCCTCAGTGAACTGTGAGACAAGAGCCCTCCCAGTGTAACTGAGGGCAGGGGGCTCAGTTCTTGCCTTGAGTATCAAGGCAAGAACTCCCAGCCCAAAACCAAGGATATGCCTGTTGTGCTCCCAAGAGAGGCATGAAGGAAAGATGAAATTGCATCTCTGTGAAACTGTCACAGAGTTTGATTCTGGCTTTGTACAAAGAAGCTTAAAGTGACACCAAAGCTCAAATTATTTTAACAACAAAGGATGGCATCATTAGGACCTGTCAGAATGATCAAATTACATAATTTTACTAAAGGAGTATGATTTCATCAATATGTATTTGGGAACATGGGATTTCTTCTGAACAACTGCAAAAGTTAGTATAGTAAAAAAATTAGGATTTTTTTTCTACTATTACTTGTGATCAAGTAACTTTTATACAAGAAGTTGCCATGTGTCTGCAAAGCTCCAGTTCTGTTCATATTTGAGTATTTCAGCATGGTGCAAGACAGTGTAACTGTTAGTGACAGCTTGGCCAAATCAGATCCTTTTTGCTCAGCTCTGGGCTACTGTACACAAATAGATCCTTACCAATGCTCAGCTAACTTACAAAGCAATATGAGCTGTAGAAAATAGAACATCAGTCTTAAGCCTCATTATTGGTTTCCCCTCCTGCTGCCCCAAGCTCCTTAACCTATCCTCTTTCAAAAATGAATCAATTCCCATGACTACTCCTGATCCTACTTCCTCCATAGAAGGCTGCTATGAGAACAACTGAAGTAGAACACACACCACTGGACCCACACTGCACTGTGTGTAACTTGTTTATCATAAATCATTTGCTTGTTTAGTAGCTGCAGATTGTCCTTGGTCATTGCAGATTACATGGTTGTGGTACATTGAAGAAACGATGAATATAAGTTAAAACCTTCTTCAAATGCTCAAGCAAAAAAGAAGCAACTCTTTCAATTGCTCACACAATGGTGGTTTGTCTTTTCTCACCTTCTTAATAGTCTCTAGCATGGATCTTCCTCCGTTCCAAGGTTTGGTGGATTTCCTCATGCAGTTCAGACTTGCCATGCTGTGCCATTTCCTGTCCTCCAGTTTTCTGTGGAAAGCATTGGCCAGCATGAGCACACTGTCATACAGGTACAGGTTGGAAACCTGCAAACAACAATAAGAATGAGCCTCTTTTTTTAATGTGAGCACCTTCCAAAGAAACAACGAAAACCAGCAAAGAAAACAAAAGAAGGCATAAGTAAGAACTAAAAGCTGGGTATATTTGACATGTTCAACAGTCAAAGCATTTGAGGCAAGTGCCTGTGCTCCTGGGTCCCTCTGTCCAAGGGATTCTGGCACACTGGCACTGCCTGAGCATTACTGCAATGCAGTGCTGTAAAGAGAGATCACACTCCACACATAAACTCAAACAACAGAGGGAGTGCAGCTATCTATCAAGGAAAGACAAGGACTGCTACTCGGTCAGTCCTTTCAGCAAGGAGGGAAAGATAGAATGGAATTAGGTTCTTGGGGTTTTATTCATCTGAGCAACTGGTAATTTCTGGCACAGCAAAATCCAATACATATGCAACTCTTTAGAACAGAAAGAGGAGAAAAGACAGTATGATTTTGGTCTTAGCATCTCTTTCCTCCAAATATACATGAAACTGGTTACATGCTACTTTCTCTGGAGCTACTGAACTTAGCCTCCTTCTTCTGCAATTCACATGAAAGATACAGAAATAAACAATTGATGACAAAGACTCCAGTAGGAACAGAACACCACACTAGTAACACTGAGCTATGTATTTAATTTTTCAAACCAAGACATGTCCAGCAATACATGATCAGATCTTTGACAGGCAGTGCTATCCACTGCAAATGTTAAAACTTCAGCAGTGGAAGTTGGCTGAGACAAGTGATTTTGAAAAACCAGTTAGATACTCTTCACCTGTTCCAGAGTTCACACACACTCTTCTTCAAATGTATGCACAGGGGGTTAGATTTAGTCTTGAACAAACTCAAATATTCACTTTACATCATTAGCCAGATACAACTTTTTCTATTAATACAACATCAACAATACTACTACTACTAAATAAGAATAACATTATTTCTCCTAGCTGTAGGCTTTAATCATGGTCATCCCTGACTTTGGCATTTATCTCCTGGATTTTTCTAGCTCACCTTAGAAAGTATTGCCTAGAGACCAGGAGAGGGTTGCAGGTGAAAGTTAATTCAGC
The DNA here is from genome assembly GCA_013398995.1 of Alaudala cheleensis. Classification (NCBI taxonomy): domain Eukaryota; kingdom Metazoa; phylum Chordata; class Aves; order Passeriformes; family Alaudidae; genus Alaudala; species Alaudala cheleensis. Next base: position 31,219 of record VWYE01001342.1, on the reverse strand, counting down.
TGCATACCTCTCAGAAATGTGCCTCACTAGGTATCCCAATAAAAGTGTCACTCTCTGAAAGCTTAAACATATATTACTGTTGAATCACTGACTGCAAGGAAACTTCTGATGTCTGTAAGATGCTAATCTTCAGAAACAAACTGTTTCATGTTCCATAATCTGGAGTTAGATGTAAATTGAAAACCTAGACACTTTGAAATATCTTCTGGTATAAATAAATCTGAACAAAAGATATATAAGCAGAAATTAATTTTGAAAGAATCAAAATACAAAGAAAAAATATGTTGCAAATCCACATTTATTTAAGTGACTAAGCACAAAAAGAGATCTTAACATGAAAACAATGCAAAACCTATGAGATACAATCAGGGAGGATCTCTCTCATCTGGCATTGCCATCTTTTTCCCCTTCTTTTCTTTCCAGCCTTGCTGAACAAGCATGCCACGTTGCCTGTATTTGCTATTTTATCCCGTTAAACTTATTCTTTTTAGAATATTTTCCAAAGTAGCTATATGCTGTACTTCCTCTGGTTTTCAGAAAAGTAATTAAAGAGTTAAGAAGAGTCCCAACAAACAAGTTTCTTCTGCTCAATTGCATTCATTTCCCTATTCTGCAGATATTTCCCAACAACTTTCAAATAAAGCAACCAAGCAGATCCTTATTATTCAAGAGGGCACTTTTCTTCTGGCTTAAACAACTCTTCACAGAAAAAAATCAAAACAAACCTCAGATCCCACAAGATACACCACCCCAAACCACACACCACAAAATCCAATTTCTTAGAAATAGGTTTTACATAAATAAGGAAAAATGCATTTCTTATAAGCCTTCATGATCCTCTTTGCTCCCAACTGAATTTGTTTTTACACACTCACTTTTAACTGACAACTAATTGTCTGTTGCCTTGGAACTCCCACAGATAGAAAGGCTTTGTGTTTTCTCCATTTGGCACTGCTCTTTTGCAGTTCTGGAAAACTGCAGCCTCATTCCCAAAAACAGTGCTTGGTTTGCTAGCAGAGTGCTCTAAGGCAAAATGTAAGATGCACTTGGGTATGCTGTTTTCTGCTTTTCATGTGCTTGGAGAAGACACCACAGCTCTGCACATGTGACTGACAGAGCTGGGGAGAACTGCACTGAGGATCTCAGCCTGCACAACCTTGCACACCACTCAAATTACCTCCTGCTGCAGAGCAAAACCAAACAATCCTGTGTTTACCAACCTAATCCTCATAGCTCAGCTAGACCTTTAATGGACTTTGCATCACTATTGCTCCATTAATTTCTTTTGGAAGAATGCTGTGAACTGAAAGACAGCAAGAGGAGTCTCCCACTGCATTTGTCCTTTTCCTACATCTGGAGATCTGTACCAATGCAGAGGAAGATGTAGCACAGAATACACCAGGTACTTCTTGCCATGGAAAGAATATTCTGCATGTTCTGGTGTATCAACCACTGGTATTTTGCCACTCTGGTTCTCTTCTGCTGGAAGTCTCATCCCAAACACGAGTAAATGGTGCTTTTTAATCAGCAAAACTCCTTCCTTCATATAATCACACTCTATTTACTCCACTAAAATGACATGCATACATAACTACATTTTACTCATTACTCACTGCAGAGTCAATATCCTATGGAAGAGTAAGTTGCATCTCACGCAATCAACACTTCTATTTTAGAACAGAAAATATGCAAGCTAGGAAAAAAACAGCATCAAAATTTCCACAACTAAGGCTGGATCTGTAATAGTAAGAAAAAAAGATAAGACACAAACATTCTGGCCTGATCTCACAGTAAATTCAGGGCTATAATAATTTTCTTTATTACATTTAAATAGAGCAAAATTTCTGCATATGTCCTAAATTGTATTTGCAATATGAGTTTGCTGTAACCTGCAGAGCAGTGATGCTGTGAAAAGAAAAAGGATTCAGCAGACATGGCCTGTATGCCCTTGTTACTGCACCTGCACACATATTTTAATTTTTAGTGAACTGTCAAATTCCCTGTGAGTATGGACATGACTGCTGAAAGGGAATTTTTGAGATACCCAAGGGTTCAGCTGTACTCTTATTCCACCAGCACTGTCAGAGGCATGAGAAAATAGTTAATTTAAAAAATTCATCTTCAGGTAGCATTCAGAATTGGTAGTAAAGCAAGAGAGAAGCAAAACAAGGCAACATACTTGGCTAATTTGGGTTTTCAAAGCTCTGGAGAATTTTTTAATTCCCCTATTTGGATATTCACAGGGAGACACAGGAGGAAAGGGCATATAGCTGTCTGAAGAGATTCCCCTTAACAGAATACAAATTCCTAGACTAGGACAAAGTATTTCATTTTGGTCATGTTTGGAGAAAGTGACAGTAATTTTTAGTTATTCTTTTACTCCATTGCTGACAGTGTAAGACTGGAGGTACTGAAATGGGTTTTGATCTATCTGCTGTAAGAATGATGGTGACTGCTTCACCAATATGCTAAAGAATATATCCTGTACATGAATAATTTTAGGCATGTTCTGGTTTATCTTCTGGAAATTATTCCAGACTTTATGAAGCTCTTTTTTGCACTGAAGAAATAAATCCACCATACACTAGTAGAGCACAGCAGAAATTTTCAAGAATGGAAATCTATCACAGTATTAAATGTCATTTCATGGAAGTTGCTATGTGAACTTCATGAGATTTTCCAGAATGATTTTACTTTATAGTTATGTATTAAGAAAGCTCTTAGCTCCTTCAGAGGGACTCATCACAGACAAGTGCTCTTCTGAGAAGGCCAGCAAGCCACAAAGACTGACCCCCAACTCCTGAGTGGCCAGCAGAGCCAGGAGTCCAGCCAGAGAATGCTGAAGAGATTAGCTGGAAGGCAAGCTGACACTGAGATGCCACTACTTCAAAAACTCATTCCCAAGCTGGGCATCTGCACCCTGCTGCTGCCAAAACTGCTCTGTGAGTGGCCACAGCAGTCAGCTCCAAGGATGGAGCAGATGGAAGAGGAGTTCAGAGCAAGTGCAGCCTGCCAGAAATGCCTACTGCCTGAGGAGAGAGACCATGGTGACTGCTATGCACACCCCAGCATGCCTTAAACCCGTGTGTCAACTTCCAGAGTTCAAGTACTGCCTGGTGTAGTTGCACATTTGTGTCTCTAATGAGAGTGCATCTTACCAGGAGCAGCAAAGATTGATGGTTTATTTATGGTATAATGGTGTGCTCACAACGATGTTGTTACAGCAGACAGACTGAAAATTTAACCTGTTTCATTTTCTCAAATACATTTCAAAAAATGGCAGAATTTCTTGGGTTGGAAGGGACTTTTAAGATCATCTAATTCCAACCCCCCAGGTGTGGGCAGCAATGCCATTCCCTAGACCAGGCTGCTCAAAGCCCAGTACATCCTGGCCTTGGACACTGCCAGGGATGGGGCATTCACAACTTGTGACTGGAGCACCTGCCAGCAAGGACAGAGGCAAATAAATCACTGAGTACCTCAGCCTTGTCCTTATCCTGAGTAACCAAGTCTCCTGTTTCCATTCAAAGAGGGTTCATATTTTTCCTCATTTTCTTTTTATCAGCAACTGTGCATCTAGAAGATTTGGGGTTTTCCCCAGACATTTGTGGCCAGACTTAATTCTGTCAGGGCTTTAGTTTTCCAAACCTGATCCCTGATTGCTTAGACTACTTCTCTGTATATCTCACCAGCTTTCTGTCCCAGATTCTAGTCTCTGTAGACTTCCTTTCAGCATTTTCAGTTTATCCAGGAACAACTTGTTCATCCTTGCAGGCATCCTGGCATTTTTGACTGGTTTCCTCTTCCTTCTGGATCCTCCTCAGAGCACTCCTGGCTGTGTCAGTGTGGCCCACAGGGACCAACAGCAGCAGACAGTGGAGAGTGGATTGTATGAGGCCTGGTGGTCCCTCAGTCACACCCCTGGTACAAAGTTGTATAGTAGCTGGGTGCCTCCCTGTCTCTCAGAAGAAAGCCACTCTCACCTGCTGCCTTTTCTTAGTTTCTACACAAAAAGCAGATGAGCCTGCCTTACTCAGCTCCAGCCTCTCCCCTGGTGTGAAGGGTCTTTTCAGCCTGTGGAGAAGTGGCTCTGCAAGGCCACTTCAGGCATTGGGGAAAGTCTCTTCCTGCTGCAGGCCCTTGCTTTGTTTTCACTCTCCTCATCACTGGCCCCCGGCCTCCCTCTCTTCTGTGTGTGCCAGTGGGAGAGTCTGG